>MNCI01022185.1:8115-63405 GCA_015680685.1 Gnetum montanum | reverse complement strand
AGGCTCTCTTACAACAATCTCAATAGTGGTTCTTATACATTGAAAAATAATAAAATTCAATACTAAAATGCTCTTAAGGCTTTCAAACACAAGCTCTTCTATGGTAAAATTTTAATAGAAATTTTCTATCGTGCAACAAGAACAATAAGAGCAATCTAAAAATCCCAAAATTACTTGCCAAGCATGATACTATCTAAACCACTAGTTAAAAAATTTAAACAAAATAAAAAATAATAAACATAACTTACAGGACTATAACAAAGAGGCTGAAATGTTATCTTTAACAAGTCATCTTACAAGCAATCTTTCACAATTTCTTCTTTACAATCTTCCTCCAAGATCCAAAGTGAGACCCCCAGTGTCCCCCCTCCTTCTAAGCCTTGAAACCTTTTTATAGGGTTCAAAAGGTAGTTAGATATTACAAAATATCTTGGGTAACTTCTCTCCCAAGTAAGGAAGTTATAACTTGCCCAACTAGTTAGGAGATATTACTTGCCAATCTAGTTAGGGAGTTATAACTTATACATGAGGTTAGGAGAAAATCATGCTAACATTGGCATGTGTAAATATTACAAATATTTCTTTTATAAGCAACAACCTATATAATAATTTTTTTAAAAAAATAAATCCAAGATCTCCATACTATAAGAGCTTCATACAATTTTCATTTTATTTTTATTTAGGATTTTAGTTACCCATCGTGTATAAAGCCTTAGTAATTCATTTGACATAATTAAATTAATGCTAGGTCTTTAATAAGCACTCCATACAATTGTTGCATGCACTGGACCATATGAAATTGAAATTTTATTTTGTGACTTCAATTCCATGCATTTGCATTTTGCACTTGTCTTCAGTGATGACGGTTTCTTCCAAATAAACTATAATCTTGATTCATCAGCATTGGCTAAATAATCTCCTAGTTTCACTGATTCACTTGTGCACCTGTCTTGCTATGTCTTTGTGTCCCTATGACCACACTTGATGGATTGGTAATGGCGATGATGAATGCGTTGGTCTCAGGCACTGCTTCTATTTTTGGTAAGGTTGTCGTGTGTTCCATAAAAAACTACGGTCGTTGTAACCTTTTCTGCTACACTGCCTGTATGGTTTTTGAAAGCATCTATCATCTCTTGCAACACACCTGTTTCCATCCGGTCACTGAAACTGCCTTTGATGAATTGATCTTGGTGAACAAATTTTAATAGCATATACAATATTCTTTCATTTGCCAAAAGAGATTCAGCAGATCTGGTTAGATAAACATAAGATGAGAGATGAAATCCCTGCTCAAACAACACCGTAGTCACATGAATTACAGGATAATTGAGATTAACATCCTTGTACCAACAACAAAAAAGCATTGCCAATCATGATGCAAGTCTAGGTCATTTTCGTCATTTCACTGCAATTTCAACCATTCCTCTTAAAACGCCAGAGAGCATCTTCAAATTTTATGAGCAAAAGTCACACTGTTGGAAGCAGAAACCCATGGTATATAGATAAGACAACTCAGACATTGCATTTCCTGCTAAAAGTGTATTCCTGGTCATCTCACACTCTCAGCATTTCAGTTGCTACTCATTATTAGACTTAGATATCTATCCATGGTGCCACACTTGGAGTACGAGAAATTCTCTCTCATAGTGAAAATTGATTCCAGTCCTTCCTTGACAACCAATGAATGAATCCCCTGGCCGTAGGAGATGCTGAGAAACATTGGAGTAGGTAAAAGAATCCATTCTCAAACTCTGATTCCACATTTAAAAAAACAGTTGCAGGGCATCCTGGTTATATTCAGTCTTTCCAGGGTTCCAGTGAAGGCCAGGTAGAAGGTGCTAGCAGCGTCCATGGGGGTGAGAAAATTGGGTGCCAGCAGCAAAATGTTCATGTTGCCGGCAAAATGCATAACCATAGCAACTTCTTTATTCTCATTTTTCTTGTAATCTTCAAAGAACCTTCGAATCTCTTGTAAACGATGTGGAGGGAGCTCCTTGATATCCTTGTAATGATGATATTTAGGATCATCAGTGTACACGACAATAATCTTGTCATCCTTCTCCCCATGGTCAATCATGGGCATCAAGCCAATGGCTCTAGCACAAAGAAAGCACCCTAGAAGAACCGGCTCCTTGATTAAACCTATTTTCTTATCCAACTCGTACTTCACTTTGCTTCCCTTTCCAATTTCAACAACATTGAAATGGAAGGAGCACCAGGTCCAATCTTGAGATCATGCCATGGATGAGCTGCAATGGATCTGCATGACATCGATGACATAATTCTTTCATTCAGAGATGGAGTTAAAGAAATCTTCTGCTATCCATTGGTTTTTGATTCAGCCCCAGTAGGAGTCATGTTCGATGCGAAATATTCCACTTAAACTAAAAAGGCTTTATAGAAAAGCTTTCTCTTCTTCTCATGCTTGGATTTCATTTCTATAGGTAGATTATTTGAATTATCCTTCTTTGCTCCTATGCTATGACCTCCTTGAGTATGTAAGTGTTTTACAAATTTCCTTTTGCCAGTATCTCTACTTTTTTTGTTCCATGAAATGGCCAAAATGTGCCAACAATATGGTGTTGGAAGTTTATGTTCAACCCTCAAGAATTGCATAAGTTTTTGGAAAGTGGCACCTTTAAAATAAGTTTCATTATCAGAAATTACTGCATGAGGCACACCAAACCTATTTATGATATTTTGTTGTACAAACCAAGCAGCAGTAGTGGATGTACAATTGGTGACAGATTTTTCTTCTACCCACTTAGTGTAATATTCAGTTGTGACTATGGTATATGCCTTTCCATTTGACAAAGGTGCAATGGAACCCATAAAGTCAATGCTCAAAATATCAAATGGCCCAAGAGCCTGAATCCATTGCTGTGGCCCCTTTGTTCGAGCTATTATTCCACAATCCCTTTGATAACGATCATAAGCATGGATGAATTGGTGTGAATCCTTGAAGATTATTGGCCAATAATATCCTACCATGAGGATTTTTATGGTCATGCATCTCCTAGCATAATGACCCTCACGAGGCCCTTCATGAGCATCTTGTTGAATGTCTAGTTGATCCACGTCAGGGACACATTAGCGTACCAAGCCATTGGGACATACTTTCTAAAGGTTCCCATTGACTTCCATGAAATACTTGACTTGGTGAAGAAACTGTTGTTTCTTTCTAGTGTCTAGCCCTTGTGGTAGTTCTTACTTGAGTAGATAAGTGAGGATGGTGTAATAACATTTTGGTTCATTAGGCATTTGTGCATTAATTGCCCCTACAAGGAGAGATTCATCAAGAAACTAATCAGATAAGGAGCTTTCTTTCTTCTTGTCGTCCCATGTTAACCATGATAAGTGATCAACAACCACATTTTTCATACCTTTTCAATCTACCATTGTGAGATTGAACTCTTGCAAAATCATGAGCCATTATATGACATGGGGGTTCACGATTGGTTTATTCATTAGAAACCAAACGGTGCTATGATCTGTGTGCATGAACACTTTATAGAAAAGCACATAGTGCATGAACTTCTCCAATGCGAACACCACTACAATCAACTCCTCTTTCGTGGTGGTGTAGTTTATATCTTTGCATCTATGATACTTTGGCTTGTGTAGTGAATGTAATATGGATGTTTTTGATCATCTAGCTATGTAAGCACTACCCCCAAAGCATAATTCGATGTATTAGTTATCACAGGAAATGGCTTGGACCAATTATGTGATTGTAGAATTGGGGTTTCAGCAAGCTTATACTTTAGTTGATAAAATGCTATTTCACATGTAGGTGTCTAGACAAATGATGCATCTTTGTTTGTTAATTCAACTAGCAACTTGGCAATTCTGGAAAAATTCTCGATGAAGCACCGGTAGTACCCAATATGCCAAAGGAATGATCACACTTCTTTAATTATTTCTAGTTGATGGATTATTCCTTAGATGACCCTTATCTTTTTAGGGTCCACCTTGATTTTTTCTTTCGAGATATGGTGCCCCAAGACTATGCCCTCCTGGACCATAAGATGGCTCTTTTACCAATTGAGCCAGAGGTTTGTTTTGACACATCTCTTCAACACTTACTAAAGATGGTCTAGGGCTTGCTTGAATGTAGCTCCATAGGTAGAAAAGTCATCCATGAAGACTTCTACACCACTATCAATTTGTTATTGGAAAATGCTGAGGACTAATCATTGGAATGTGTTGGGGCATTACATAGACTGAATGGCATCTGACAGTAAGCAAAAGTTCCCCAAGGACTTGTGAAAGTCATGTTTGCCTGGTCCTTTGGTGCAATCTAGATTTGGTTATAGCCACTATAACCGTCTAGAAAGCTATAATAGCTGTGCCTTGAAATGGTGTCCAGCACTTGGTCAACAAAAGGTAACGAAAAATGATCCTTGAAAGTTGCCATATTAAGCAGCTAGAAGTTGATACATGCCCACCATTTATCTCCTTTCTTGGGCATGATCATGAGTGGACTGACCCACTCTCTATCTACGACAGGGTAGATGAATCCTACCTTGAGGAGTTGTTCAATCTCCTCTTTGATAATCTACTTTAATTTGGAATTCAAACATTGCTGCAACTATTGTTTCAGCTTAATAGCAGGGTCAGTGTATATCCGGTGCTGGCATATTCTTAGATCTATTCTAGTGAACTTGGAATACAACCAGGTAAAGGCTGTTAACCATTTTTTCACAAACTTCATCAACATTTTCTTTTGTTTTGTAGCAAGCTTGGCATTAATAATGACCAGCCTTTGGTTTTTCAAGAACACATACTTCATTCTGACCAGTAGTATCTTTAATTCAAGGGGTTCTTATTTAAAATTATTATGAATCTCCATCTCTCCCCAATTGACATCATCATTTATTTCTTTAGATAGCTGATGATGAACTTGCTCGAGTTCATTCATAATTACAACATATTCATACATTAGGCCCTCAGTAGGTTCCATGCATAATGTACTACTACTAGAATCAACTGTCAGCCACTAGGTGCCTTCTTGTTTTATGGCTACCACATATTGACATCTTTGGATTTCTACTTCTGGTGCACACTACTTGCATGCAGAGATAGATGTTCACTTCACTAATCATAACTTCTACACACAATGGCACCCTGAATCATTGTATGTGATACATGGAACCCTCTTCTCCTTGATCTTTCCAAATTCATTTTCTTTAGATATCTCTAAGGAAAGATCTCTAATGCCCATTTTGGCATTAACGATGCTTAACCATGCCTTTCCTATGATAATTAGGAAGTCCCCTTGCATTTCTCCACCTTGAATACTAGGAAGTTGGTAGGATATGACCATCCACAAATGGTGGTTACAATGTTCTCTATCTTTCCCAATGGAACAGTAATGGACTGGTTTGCCAGTTCCAACCAGATGCTATTCTTCAAGGGAGGAAGGTTTCACATCATGTACGTCTCATGCGAGATCAGATTAACACTGAAACTAGAGTTAAGAAGAGCTTTACAAGGCTCATTCCTAGTAATTTGCAAATATACTAGGGGACTCTTGAGATCAGTTGACTTCCTAGGTAGGTTACCAGCTCGAATTCAATCAGATATAGCATGGGTCAACATTACAGTATGGATTTGAGAGGGATTTTGGTTTGAAGGGGACTCAGATAAAGATGAGATAGAGAAAGGTGAAGGAGTGGGGTTACCAACCACTGATGTGTTTGATGGCTTTGGTGGACTACGAAGTTAAAAGAAGGGTCTTTTCTTTGATCATGGTTATGACCCTCTTGGTTGGTTAACCAGTTGCAGATTAACTACCCTTGTAGCATTTCTTTACGGTGGTTGGGTAGGTAATTCACCCTACATGAATGGAGCATGTGGTAGTTGTGTAGGAGATGGATGAGTTGGTGTAGGAATAGGAGGAGCATGAGGATAGTAGGTGGCATCCCTCCTTGGATAGGGTGGGTGGTATGCTTTAGGAGGGTAGTGGTGAGGTTGGTATGTAGCAACATGACCAAAGGAGTCCCATGGAGATGAAGGTTGCTAAACATAGTAACCATAGGAATTTGGTTGCTGGTAAGGGTACTGCTATCTTGGAGGTGCCAACACCCATGATTGTGGTTGCTACCACTACTGGTATAATTCGTAGAGTTGCGGTGGAGTTCCACTTGGATAGTACTACTATGGTTAGTGCAACTATCGAGCATTGCCTTGTGGATAAGGTAATATTTTGGGTGTTTGCCTTTGTGCAAGTTGTGGATGTAAGACATACACCCGAGATTCTTATAAGTGTGACACAATTGGACAAAATCCCTTAGGATGTTCATACTGGTAGATGTCACATCCATCATCATCATTTAAGTCACTATCCATGACCATATCTATTGCAGCCATCTTACCCTTACCCTTGGATATGGCACGTTCAATTTTCTTATGTCTTTAGTACTCATGCTCACCACTTTGCTCCCTGGACTCTTTGGAAATTTTTAAGACGGCTTGAAACTTATTATTCATAGAGTCCCATAATTGGTCAACCTTAGTAGTGATTTTAGATTGCAATTTTTGGAGTGGTAAGGTTTTCTGATTAGCCACCTCATCTCTGGTTAACTTATCCTCACTATCATTAAATCAAAACCCCCTTTTGTAGATAGAAGGATCCTTGTTGTATTTCTTTGCACTTTCTTGCTTTCTTAATTCTCCCTCCTCCTAGGCTACCTGCTCAATTATTTTTTGGATCCAACAAATGCTTAACTCTATCAATCTTCCTTGGGCATAGACGCCAAGGGTTTTCCTTATTTCAGGCTACATTCCATCTATGATATGGTGAAGTTGATCAAGTTGAGAGTATCCATGGATGGGAAACCTACGAAATAGAGAGTAATATTGATCACTAGCAACATCCAAGGGCTTGTGGTTCCCTTATTTTCATCCATGGATCTACTTCCTTAGATTGGACACTCGGGAGTATGTTTGATACTTGTCGTTAAACAATTCCAACATCATACTCCATCACCTAATTGATTTTGGCTCCAAGGATCGATACCAATTTTTTACTTTCTTAATAAGTGTTCTCGAAAATAATTTCAACTTTTGCTAGTCATTCTCAATATTCTACAAGGCACATGCATCTTGGAAGGCCTAGAGATGATTTTGTGAATAAGCATTGTAGCCTCCCTCAAACCCAAGGATGTTGTTCATCTCTAGCCTCTTTATTCTACTATTCTTTATGTGTCTTGTTGGAATCCTCATCACCTTTGCAATGTTTAACATGCTCCAAGTGGAAAGTAGAGGTTCATCAAGGCCATAGTGATGGTGCCTATGATGTTCTTTAGTAACTCTTCTTTCATGGTGGTGGGTCTCTCTGGATTGCCCACACCTCCAATCGTGACTATCCCAAAGGTTTCTTCTATTGCTTGGGTCTTGTCAGTCACCTCAATCATGGTTATATCCTCTACGATCATGATTTGAACCAGAAGAAGAAGAAGATGATGATGATGAATGAAAAGAAGAAGGAGAACTTACATCATGTTGATCCCTATTACCCTTCCTTTAATGATTGCAACCACGATCGCTATCGCTATCATTGGATTCATTCTAACCAGAACCTGGATTATGAATTATGGATTGCATGTTCTGGTTGAATGCCTCTTGAACAAAGTTAAAGAAATGAGTATCACTAAAGGAACAGCCCCCTAAGAAGTGTTCACCTCCATCCAATGGGCCAAGTAGAGGTGGAAAAGTGTTTGACCCTTGCCCTTCACAAGCTCGTGTTGGTGCTCTAGCTGATGATCCCTTAACCTTTTTTCTTTAGTGGGATAATAATCCCTTGAATTGGGACCTCGCATCTTGTACTTTTCATGAAGATGTTGAAGTCCATGTCGTGCAAGCATTGGCTAGAGCATTGCTAGAACAGATCAATTAGCTGGCAACACAATGTTTTCTTCCATGTTGCACTACCACAACATTTCATCTTGATGTAAGATCAAGGTGAAGTCTAGTACATACTCATCAGGATGAGCATATACCACCTGATATTGTTGAGGCACCTAGTCTATCCTAGGTGGAGATAGGCTCTTGTTAGAAGAAGACATTTTATGTTAATGAACTTATAAGCAGTGTGTAGTTAAGGTTTAATTTAATTATAATACTAATGGTTTTGTAAGATTTGACTCTTAGGGTTCAAACAATGAGGTTACTAAGTTTCACTCAGTTTAGATAGTGCACATAGAACTAAAGTCTGTGGCAATGGTGTCAATGATGAGCAGCAAGGTACCCTTACGCCCAACCATACGAATCACAAGCATTCATGTGTGATCTAGTCGAATTTCATAGACTTTAATTACCAAGTACGCTAGAGCTAAATGGTGAGTTCATGTTGCCTATTCATTGTCTTCCTAGCCCCACTTGTGAAATGAAAATATATGGTTAAGTGTGACTAAGGCATAAGATTTTTATTATTTTGTGTTTTATCAAATGAAGCACCTAAAACAAGAATAAAAGTGAGAGTAATTAAGTGCTAAGTAAACTATTTTCTAATCTAGCCTAACATAAGAAATCATCCCCACTTCCTGAACACATCTTGAACTTCATGTAAACACTGCTGGGCTATCAAATGCTAACTACTTTTGAGCTACCAGGTGTAACACGTATGTTTGAAGTGGTCATGCTTGTGCATTTTGATGAGTTGTGTAATTAATAAAAATTTATTGTTGCATGAATAACATTAATGTAAACTACATGAAATCACAATATATAAATGCATAAGAAAGAAATTCTCAAGTGCTGTAAGGATGAATCAAAGAGCTCATCTTTATTTCCAACACAATGGTGTGTTCACGTACATCAATGCTTGAATAAAGATCTGATCATACTTAGAGCTCCTATTGGGGGCACTTGGAAAATATTCTAACTCTCAAATGAACAAAATGCAAGAGTTTTGCTACTTAATTGCCAAAAACTACTACCAATCGTGTGCCCAAGAGTTGTATTTATAGACCTAGGAGTAACCCTACGATATCGAATGCATGATATCACATCTTGGGCTGCGATATCACGTACCTGATATCTTGTACTTGATATTGCAGCCACTCCAATATCGGAGCATATGAAAAACACTATTCATTAATTCCCAATTTTGGAACTACCAAGGTAACAAATTAATTAAAATTTTATTGAATAAAAGGGACCTCAAACTTCCAAAAAAATGAAAACCATAAAGTTTGTGGATGGATGGATGACATGGACTCACTCATTGTTCTATGAAAAATAAACCATGTCTTAGTCATTAGACATTATAATTCAAAAATAGAAACAAGACATTAATAATCAAAACCTTAAGCACAAACCTCCATGAGCAACGATAACATTGGCATCATGTCTTGTGGTAATAAAGAACTTTTATTAGTAAAAATAATGAAAATTCATACACAAAAATAAAGTAAAATATATATGAAAGTATAACATCTTAAAGAAAGATAAAACATACTAACAATGTTGTAAAATAAAAATCAACAAAGTGTAAAACAAAAATGTGTAAAATAAAAAATGAAAAATTGAAGAGCTATGTGTATGGTTGGCATAGATGGCCATCTCCCCATGATTGGGTTGAAGGGAAGAGATGTAAAATATAGAGTCTGCTTGTCCATCTCATAAGGTATTAGTTGTACTAGCTTGTCTTGGCTCTAGGAAAGGTTTCACTTATTGAATGCTAATCAACTACTTTCTTTGTGGGCTCTTAGGTTTGTAGATTAACATGGCCCTAGAGGAAAAGGTTTCACAAATTTTATATGTTCCCTCCCATAATGTTCGAAACTTTGTTTGTTAGGGTATGTGTGGAATTCCAATAGAGAACCTTATCTTGTGGTTGAAATTTCACTTTTTATATTCTAAGGTCATGGCATTGCCTGTTGAATGCCTTGTGCAATTCATTTGAAGATAGGACCATAAATCAGTTTTCATTTAGCACATTTAGGTTGATCAATCATTTTCTTTGTGCTAGGCTTAGGTCAAGGTCTAAGTTACACACTATTAAAAGTGTATGGAGCTCAGATTGGATTGGAAGTGTTGGAAGTTTTCCATACATTAGCTCATAGAGAGAGTAGCCTATGGGAAGTTTCCATGTGGAGTAGTAGGTCCAAAGGGCATTATTGAGTTTTGTGCTCTAGTCTCTCCTATTTGCTAATAGTTCTTGTTAAAATCTTTATAATCTCTCTATTAGTTACTTTTACTTGATAGTTGGCTTGGGGGTGATAGGGTGTTGTTAATTTATGTTTGACCCCTAAGAGTTGCATGAGTTCTTGAAAAGTGGTACATGCAAAATGAGTTCCATGGTCATAAATTAGTGCATGTGGCATCCCAAACCTATTTATAACATTTTTTTATACAAATTGAGTAGTAGCAGATGATGTATAGTCAGTGATGGCTTCTGCTTCTACTCATTTGATGTAGTAGTCAATTGCTATGATGATATATGCCTTTCCATTAGACATGGGTGTGATGGGACCCATGAAGTCAATGCACCATATGTCAAAGGGCTCCAGTAGTTGAATCCACTATTGAAGATCCTCCATTTAAGTGGTCATCCCACCATCTTGTTGATGACACTCATAGGATCAGACAAATTGGTGGGCACCCCTAAAGATTGTAGGCCATCAGGATTTTTATGAAAGTGTGTCTCCTAGCATAATGGCCTCCACAAGGGCCTTCATGAGCATCTTGGAGAACACACACTTGGTCTACATTAGGGACACACCAACAAACTAGGCCATTGGCACACACCTTGTAAAGGTGTCCATTTATTTCCATGAAGTACTTGGCCCAATAAAGAAATTTTTGTTTCTTCCTAACGTCCAGATCTTGTGGCATCTCCTAAGTGAGAAGGTAAGTGAGGATGTTGTCATACCATTTTGATTCATTGGGTAGTTGGTCATTTATTGCTCCTATAAAAAGGAGTTCATTTGGAAATTAATCAGAGAGTGGGCCATCCTCATCCTTGTTATTTCATCTTAACCAAGAGAGATGGTCAACGACCCCATTCTCAGTCCCTTTTCAATCTACCATTATGAGATTGAGTTCCTACAAGATCATGAGCCACTGTATGATATAGGGGCTCATCGTTGGCTTATTCATTAGAAAGTAGATGAGATTATGATCTATGTACACAAACACTTTATAGCCAAGCACATAGTGCCTAAACTTTTTAAGATCATACACCACTACCATTAGTTCTTTCTCAGTTGTGGTGTAATTCAACTATGCACCCATAATGCTTCAACTCATGTAGTGGAGGTAATAGGGACATTTCTTATCATCCAACTTCATAAGCATGGCTCCCAAGGCATAATTAGATGCATCTATCATTATATGAAATAGTTTGGACCAGTTTAGTGCCCGTAGAATTGGAGTTTCTATGAGTTTTTCCTTTAGCTATTAGAATGCATGTTCATGCTTCTTGGCCTAGATGAATGGAGCATATTTCTTTGTAAGATCAACCAATGACTTTGTGATGTTAAAGAAATTCTCTATAAACCATCGATAGTAGCCCATATGTCTAAGAAATGATCAAATGTCTTTGATTATCTCTCATTGGTGTGTGATTCCTTAGATGACCCTTATCTTTTTTGGGTCTATCTCAACCCTTGCCTGAGTAATTCTATGGCCATGTACTATGCCTTTCTAGACCATTAAATGGCCTTTTTGCCAATTGAGGCTAGCATTTATTTTGACACATCTTTTCAATACTTGCTCAAGGTAGTGTAGGACTTACTTAAATGTAGCTCCATAGGTAGAGAAGTCATCCATAAAGACTTCTATCCACTACCAATTTGCTGTTGAAAAATACTAAGGACTTGGCATTAGAATGTTGCAAGGGCATTACATAGATTGAACGACATCTTGCAATATGCAAAAGTCCCCTAGGGAATCATGAATGTTATTTTGGCCTAATCCTTTGGTGCAATCTAGATTTGATAATAGCCACTATAACCATCCAAGAAGCTATAATAACAATGCCTAGATATAGTGTTCAACACTTGATCCACAAATGGTAATGGAAAATGATCTTTAAATATTGCCAGATTCAACAACCTAAAGTTGATGTAGACCCACCACTTACCACTTTTCTTTGGCACAATTGTGAGTGGGCTAACTCACTCACTATCTGTGATGGGATAGATGAACCCTACCTTAAGGAGTTATTCTATTTCTTCTATGATGATTTGCTTCAACTTATGGTTCAGCTATCTCTATGGCTACATTCTTGGCTTCATTGTAGGATCAATGTAGATATGATGCTAGCATATCATTAGATTGATTCCAATTAGCTTAGGATATGACCAAGTAAAGGCTATTGGCCATTTGTTGGCTACCTGTAGCAGTTTGTCTTTTTGTTTGGGAATAAGATTTGCATTGATTATAACTAGCTTTCCATTATTTAGAAAGGCATAATCCATGCCAAATAGTAGAGTTTTTAACTCTAGGGGCTCCTGCTTGAGATTATTAGGAATTTCTAACTCTCCATAATAGGTGTAATCATTTTCATATTAGAGAGGTGGTGATGAACTTGCTCAAGTTTATCCATGCCTTTGACATAGGCACATGGCAGGATCTTAGTAGGTTCCATGCATAATGTGCTACTATTAGATTCAGCTGTCAGCCATTGGATGCCCTCCTATTTTATGGTTGTTGCATATAGGCACATTTGGATATCAGTTTCATGCATACATTGATTACATGCTTTGTTGAATGTACTTTTAATGGACTAATTTTTTGCATACAATTGCACCCATTATCTTTGTATGTGATGAATGGAACTCACTTCTTCTTAAGTCATCCAAATTCATTTTCCTTGTAGATTTTCAAGGAGAGGTCCCTTATTCGCATTAATGCATCAACATTACTCAACCATGCATGTCCCATAATGATGGGGAAGTCACCTTTGCAGTTTTCTACCTTGATGATCAAAATATTGGTAGGATAGGAACACCCACAAACTATGGTTACAATGTCCTCCACTAATCCTAAAGGGACATTTATTGGTCTTCCAATTCCAAAAAAAATTTCTCTTCTTGAGAGGTGGTAGGTTCTAGGCCTTGTACATGTCATAGGAGATGAGACTGATACTAGAATTAGAATCAAGAAGAGCTTTGCATGGTTTTTGTCTAGTGATATGCAAGTAAATAAGAGGACTACCTGGGTTAGACCTTTTTGTGGGAAGGTTGCTACCCTTGATCTAATTAGAGATAATAGGAGTTATCATCACAATGTGGATTTGGGGTGGTGTTTGATTTGAAGGGCTCTTGAATGTGTTTGATGTAGAGGATGAGGGTGCTAGAGATACTGGGTAACCAGCTACATTAGGTTGTGAGGGTTTGGGAGGACTATTGAATTAGAAAAATGGTTGTTTCCTAGATTGATGTTCCAAACCACTTGGTTGGACAGCTAGTTGTAAATTTACAACCCTTGTAGCATTTTGTTGTTGCAACTATGGAGGAATTTTTTCCTACATGAATGGAGTAGGAGGTAACTGGGTTGAGGGTAGAGGGATGTGTGTAGAAAAATGTGAAGGGTGGTGTGGATATGGGTGCTTCCCTCAAGTAGATGGTGAATGGGTATGATGGTACTTTAGAGAATAATAGTGATGTTTAAATGAAACATGGCTTGTAGAGATTTGTGAAAAAATGGGTTGTTGAACATAGTACCCATATGGATCTGGTTGCTTGTAAGGGATTTATATCTTGGTGGTGGCATTCCCCATGATTGTGGTTGGTGCCACTATTGGTATTTCTCACATAGTTGTGGTGGAGCTCCACTTGGATAGTAAGCTCGTTGTTGCTAGTGGAACTACCTTGGATTGCCTTGAGGGTAAGACAATCATTTAAGTGCTTTCCTCTACACTAGTTGAGGATTCAACATGTATAGCCTAGACTCTTGTAAGTATGACACCATAGGGAAAAATCCCTTCAGATGTTCATATTGACACATATCACACCCAACATCATCATCAAAGTCTATATCCACAGCTTCTTCTATTGTAGCAGATTTGTCCTTACCCATTTGTTAGGCACATTCAACTTCTTTCCACATCCTATAGTTGTGGTCATTATTGTACTCTTTGTATTCTTCAGCAATCTTCATAGTGGTTTGGAATTTTAAATCTAAAGAGTCCCATAATTTATCAACTTTTGCCAATATATCAAAAATAAATTTTTGGATGGGCAAGGTTTTGCTGTTCATCACCTCATCGAGTGGTGAATCCTCCTTGTCACAGAGTCAAACCTACCTTTTCCTGATGGAAGGATCACTATTATATTCTTATACACTTTTTCTTTTTCGTAACTTACCTTCTTCTTTTGCTACCTGCTCTATCAGCCTTTGTATCTGATGAGCTCTTAGTTCAGATAGTCTTCCTTAGCATAAACCCCAAGAGTTCTTCTAGTTTCTACTCTAAGACCATCTATGATGTGGCAGAGTTGTTCTCTCTAAGAGTAATCATGACTAGGACATTAGTGTAAGAGAGAATAATATCTATCCATGGCAACATCCAAGGGTTCATATGTTTCCTATTTCCATCCTTGGATTTTCCTTCTTAGATTAGACACTTTAGAGTACATTTGGTATTTGTCATTAAATAGTTCTAGCATGGTACTCCATCTACAGATAGATTTTGGTCTCAAGGACCTATACCAACTCTTTGCCTCTTTGATGAGTGTCCTGGTAACTACCTTCAATTTCTACTAGTTATTCTCTATGTTTTGTAAGATGTAGGAATTGTGAAAGGCTTGTAGATGGTTTTTTGGATCATAGTTATATCCCCCCTCAAATCTTGGGATATTGTTCATGTCTAAGAACTTGATCTAACTCTCTTTCAAATGCCTAGTTGGTATCTTAATTACCTCTGCAATGTTAAGCATGCTTCGAGTTACTAGTAAGGTCTCATCATGATCATTATTTCATTTTCATTGATGATGTCCTCTATTACCCCTTTGATTATTGTGGGCATGGTGATTAGTATTATTGTCCTATTACTAACCTCCACCACGATTGTTTCTTTTGTGGCATTTTTTAGAACCAAAAGAAGAGGAAGAAGAGGATGCAAATCAAGAGGATGAAGAAGGAGGAGGACTACCACCATCATGGTATATGCCAACTCCTCTTCAATGGTCATAGCCACTTTCATCAGGTTTCTTATCATCTTGATGCTTGTTCAAGTCCTTGCCTTAATTACCATATTTACCTAAACCTAGTTTGTTGATAGTGGAATGTAGATTCAGGTTCACACCCCAATCACTAGTAACAAGGGGTGGAGAATTTTCATGTTGATAGCACCCAAAGAGAGGATCCTCATTAACATCTTGGTTCAACAAGAACAAAGGATTGGTGAACTATTTTCCCTTCACAAACTCACGTTGCTTCTCTTGGTGTTGATCTCTCCTATGTTGTGTTTTAGTGGGATAGTAGTCCTAATAGTTGTAATCATGCACAACGTACTCCTCTTGAAGATCAAGGATTCCTAACTTCTTAAGAGTTTGAAGTAACATCATAGGTACAGATTGATCAGGAGGCATTACAATGTTTCCTTGCATGTCACACCATCATAGTTGTTCATCCTGATGTAGGATGAAGGTGAAATCAGGCACATACTCATTTGGATGAGTATATGCCACCTTACACTCTTATGGGACTGGTGGTTTAACATCGTCATGCCTGAGAGAAGAAGACATTTTGCAAATAAAGAGAATATTAGTGTGCTTATATAATTATATTACATGTGAGAGTGATGTTGACCTTGGGGTTGGTCCAACAATGTTAATGATATTCACTAATCCTATATAGTGCATGTTTCAAATAAAAAGAAGTCCTCGGCAATAACACCAATGATGAGTGGTGAAGGCACCCCTATGCCCAATGATATCTAGTCGAATTTTGTGGACTCTATAGTTTTTCTATACACTAGTTCTCTAGGAAGGGAACTAAGTGTTGAGAACATTTGTTGCCTTCCCAAATACACTTATGAAGCTCAAGGGTACGGTTTAAGTGTAATTGAGGTACATGATTTTTATCATTTTGTGTTTTATGATTTTGGTACTTCAAATAAATAGGATAAGGAATAAAGTAATTTAATGTCTACTTTAATCTAATTAAATAACTATTGTGTAACTAGTCCTAACGTAAGTATTTGGTCCCACTTGCCATACACATCTGAACACATATAACATAGCTAGGTTACCAAGCATTAAGTGTTGCTAGGATTACCAACCATCATATGCATGCTCAAAGTAGTTGTACTTTTGTGTTTACTTAATTTCTATTTAGCTTATCTTGCTTAGTTACTTAATTAGCTTAATTATTGAGGAACATTGAATAAATGACTAAAAGCATTAAATGCATGAATAAAATATTTAAGCTATCTAGGATGCTGCAAGATTTATCAAGAAGCTCATCTTTATTGTTGCACACACTATCGTGGTCAAGTACAATAATGCTCGAATAAAGATCCATACACTCAATGACTCGTGTTGCAGGAACTCGAGAAAATATTCTAACTTTCGAATGGGAGAACTACAAGAGTTTTTCTACATCTATGACAAAATGATGCCTAAACATGGTGGGTTGACATGTATTTATAGGCAAGAATAGACCCTACATTGATGGGGCCTAGTTGACGAGGCCTCATTGACATAGCCAATTTGTGACTCATCAAAAAGATATTTGAGAAAAATAAATCTACCATGTCCATGACTTAAATTAATTCTCATGACAATAACAAGTGAATTAAATGTCTACCAACTACCAATCACAAGCCCTAGCTAAAGTTACACTATGTGCATCTTGTGCCTCTAGTTTCCCAAGTGAAGGTAGGGCAAATTGTTATTCACAACTTGTATTATCAAGGAATATTTACTTATCTAATTTTAAGAATGAAAATTAAATAAGAAATAAAAATAAGGAAAAATAGAGGAGGGGCTAATAAATTCATTGATTTTCTCTCTATAAGAATCAAAGAATATAGTTGCAATTTAATCATATATCAAATATGTATGGATGATCATTATCTACATGGCAGGGCTTGATCTTACTCCTTAGAAATTAACTCAAGTAGTTGGGTAAATTGGAAGAGTCAAGTATTAGAATAATTTTAATCTAAGATCCAATGTGAACATGTAGGGTGTTATCTTTTACTACCTAGGATCCTAACAAGTACATTACAAGTTGCAACTTCCATATGTATTTCTAGATTCTTTCTTAGCTTATTCTTTCCCATGAATACCATATGAATTATTAGGATAAGGTTATGGTTCTCCATGTTGGCCAAATATTTACAAAATAATGTGATTGCTTGTTGGGTTAAATGTAACTCTTTTATTCTTTATTGGTTTAGTAATTAATATGGAATATATATCCTAATTGTCTAATCATACAGTCCAAGGCTAAATGAAAAAGATCAAATTTGTTAGAAATGATCATTTTATTACTAAAAGCAAGTTACTAGACATAAAATCAGTGAGTTTATACATAGGTTTAAACTTTCACCTAATTATCAAATTTCTATATGATTAATCTAACATCACTATTGAATTCAGAATGCCAAAGAATATTTAAAAAAACTATCTATTTAACCAAAATGAACATCTCATGCACAAGTTATAGTAATTTGAAATCCTAAGACTATTAAGGCACCATTTAGAGGAAGGTCGAACAAACCAAATTTTGGGTCCTTGTATGCCTAACAAAACTTTATCATTATATTCAAAAGGTCAAAATCTGTCAAAAATAATAATTTAATTATTGAAAAAGGCTTCCTAGTTCAAAGGTTATAGATATTAAATATTAGGGAAATAAGGTATAGTTTATAAAAATTGGGGAATAAAAGTCCTTTGCAAAGTCATTTTTCTAGTCATTCTATGAACAAACTAACTATGCTAATGTGTCCAAAATGTCAAAAAAATGTTTAAAAGCACTATTTATTTATTTTAAATAGACACTTTATGGTTTCTAATAAAAATTAAAATAAATGTAGATTTTATAAAGTTAAAATTTAATGTTATTCTTAATTAAAAATATGTTATAACTACAAATATCATAGTGCTACAATTTAAAATCTTATAACTATGTGTTAAAATTGATCCTCTAGGTGATTACCATCTCAACTATTTTATAATGGTATTTCAAATATAATTAGTGAATTAGTAAATTACAAAGATAACAAATGATATGGATATAACAAATTTAAATGTTATGTAATGTTGTGCAAAGGATATGAAGCTTTGCAAAGGGATTTGTGCCATTGTGCAAAGAGTTCTCCATGGTTGGGCAGAGGATCTAAGAATTTGCAAAGAATTTTCCAAGACTATGCAAAGGGTCTTTCCAAGGTTGTGTAGAAGATTTGAGGCTTTGTAGAGGGTTTTTTGAGGTTGTACAAAATATCTGAGGCTTTGTAGAGGGTTTTTTGAGGTATTTTTCAAGGCTATGTAAATAGTTAGCCATGACCCGAGTTATTATGTATGAACTATAGAAGACTGCCATTGTACTAAATGCTTTATTTGTAAGTTAAGAAAACTCTTAAAGACATGGAGGAAACAATTATTCATAATTAGGAAATTGTATCTAAATTAATTTATAAATAAAAAGAAACATCAAAAAAGAAAAAGATGCTAATGAGAGAAGAAATAGTAGTGATAGATTAGTATAATAATGACTTTGAAAATCTCATTTGTATTATAAAAATTATAGCTACATTGCAAGAAGCAATATTTGATCAATCAAAAGTTATGATGTCACAATAACAAATGTTAGTATAATTGATTGCTACCAACAAATGTGTAAACGTTTCAAGTTTGAATCAAATGAAGAAACTATATGCCATATAATTGCAAAGAAAAAAGATAGGTGTTGAAGTATTTCCTCAAAGTATTAAAGCTTTGTGTGATTTGGTGAAGGAATAAGAAGAAGAAAGAAAAAGAGCTAAAAATATACCATCTAGTGGATTTCTAGAAAGTTTAATCAAAAAAAATTTTAAAAATATTATTCATGATATTATAATAAAAACAAAGCACCTCCACATCCTACTTGATCTAATATTGGATGCTTATTGCATTGGATTTAAACATAAACCATGTCCTATTATTATGCAATTTAGTGATTCAACTACTTTAGAAAAAGCTTGGTATAGTTATAGCAACTTGAAAGTAGAAAAATTTAGATAAAAGAAGATCTTGCAAACAAGATATAAGGATGGGAAAAAGTAAACGTAGAATGAGTATAGGATACAGTAGCTTTTTTAAATGCATATTTTATTGTAGTAATTAAAGATAGGTTCTTTCTTTTAAATCCAAAATAAATTACATTGTGGATTCATTAATATAAATGATTTCATTGCCGCTAAAATGACTGCTCTGTATAATATTGGGTTTTGAAAAAATTTTGATATTTTTGTAGTTGAAACTTGGCAAGAAGAAGATTTTAAAAATTTTGATTTTCATTATTTTAATAAAATAAAAGTAGCAAGAATTAGATCTAATAGATAGGTCTAAACATTAGGAGGATACAATTTTTTAAAAGTTAATTAAGATAGAAAAGATTGATTAGTAGAAGTAATATATTTAGTTGAAGATTATTAGAAGAAAATGTCTTGAATTTTTTACCTTTTGTTACTTTCACCCATGAGATGCAATATCTTATGCACAGCCAATTTTATTGAAAGAAATACCCTTTTCAATATTTGGGATGAGATATATCAAAAATTAAATTAAAAGGAAAAGTTTATATATATATGATGATTTTAATGCAAGGATTGATTCTATGAATATTAATATTTTAGAGTTGTAGAATAATCAAGGATGGCCTCATATGGAAGATTATGATCAAATTAGAACTAGATAAAAAATAATGATAGAGGATAATAAAACAAATCAAATAGGAAAGCACATGTTAGCATGGGAGCAAGACCTTAATATTATCATTTGAAATGGAATTCAAGAATTTCCATCAATTTCAAGATTTACTTTTAAAAATGAAAAAGAATGTTCATTTATTGATTTACCGCTAACCACCCCTCAAAATGCACTAAGAATCATTAAATTTTAGTTTGGCTATAAATTAATAAAATCTCCATGCCATTTTCTATTATTTTAGATTGAAGGAATGCATTCCAACTATAAGCAATATGAGAAAATAAGATGATTAATAGTTATAGATAAAAAATCATTCCAAATGGAAACTAGAAAGTGGAATTTTTATTACATCCAAGAAATCAGGATTTGTTGGATGATGATAGATCCTCAACACATTTTCAAAGATCCTTGCTGTAATGCCTCAAATAGATAGGTCAATTTAAAAGAAAATAATCAGTAAATTACAATTAATATTATAGTTCATTCGAATGTGAGCTAAAGATGGAAAAAATAAAAAATATATATATATTCTTCATTCTCTATGCTTTGTTTGCATAGTCTACAAATATGTTCTCTCAATAAATTAATCCAATGGACCTATCTCAATAAGAAGATGATAAGAGCTCATTCTTACTCTAGCAATTTGATTCCTTAAATAACTAGAAATAGCTAAGAATATATATCTTTGAGTGCTAGATAACAAACCTCCTCTAATAGAATCTAAATAAAAATGCTTTTTCCCCCTTAACATGGTCAACCAAACTTTAGCTAAGACTTTTTCTTTTATAGTCTTTTGGAAGAACCTTTTATGTAAAGGAAGCTCCTCTATTACAATATTCTATGATTGAAGTAATAATTTTTTTGATATAATCATCTATTTTCTTGTGCTATATTCATTATTTCCTTAGCACAATTGACTCATCCATGTAACTTAACTTCTAACTATAAGAAATAAATTAATAAAAGGTCTTCAACTTCAAGAGGAGGAAAATCTATTTCTAGAACTAAGCTATCATATAAATTCTATATTTTCATTTCCAATTATGTGTGGAAATAGAAGATTCCCATGCAACATATTCATATAATAATACAAGTTGGACAAGACTACAAAGAAGTTTCATTCTGATCACCCATTCCAAAATTTGTTTTCTATTGCAATTATTTCTTCGAGTAAATAGAGCTTGCATTTTTACCCATAAAAATTGAACTTCCAAATATTTATAAAATTCACACATAGAAAGTATTTTTCCCCTGAGAATAAAAAATCATAGCTTCTACTTCTAGTATTAAAAACTAAAATTTTAGTCTTACTAATTTTTACCTTCATACTAGAATGGTTGCAGTAGTCATGAAGGATTTGGAGCATATAATTTAATTTTGTAACTAATTTTGCAATCAAGGTCACATCATTTGAAAAGAGAAGCATGTTTAAAAAGAATCCATTCACTGACATGACATGCTTAGGGGCATTTTCATTATATCCCTCCAATTCTTCTATAAATATGTCAAAAAGGGTAGGAAACAAAGGATAGCCTTATTTAATTGTTACTAAACTATTGATACTTGTTTCTTCTCTAGTAAGATTATCTTCAATAAGAATCTTAAGTGTCTCATAGATTCTTTTAGTACCAGAAATGATATATTTTGAAATGTTAATGCTATTTAATTTCTTCCAAAGGTTATTGATGAGTCATGGTCTGTCGGGCCTAGTTATTGAACCCCTATTATCGGACCCTTGTTATCGGAATGCTGATACAAGATACCAAGTCTGATAGGTCTTGATATCGGAACCTAGTTATTGGACCCCCAATATCGTAGCTATGATATCACGTATGCAATATCGTGGTTCCCATGTGAGCCTATAAATAAAAGGTGATGCACTTGGTTTTGGCATTAGTTCTTAGTCCCTTACCCAAACTCTTCCAGTTTTTCATTCTTAGAGTTAGAATTATTTCTCAGTGCATGCTTGCAATGTGATGATTGTAATTGTACGACATCCTTTATTTGAGTGCGACGTACTTGGACACGCACATGACTGGAAATAAAGATTGAGATTACTTAATCATTGTAGCATTCACGTAGTTTAATTATTTAATTTTTATTGTTATTTATTGCTTTCGTAGTTAACATCTCTTTACCCTAAACTCCTATTAGACGTGGAATGAATACGACTTGATCATGAGCATTTAAGTGTGACTACTTGGTAACCTAGTAGCGTACTTAGTCCATGTGCTTGGTAATCCCAATGGTAGTCATGCACGAGGTCCAAGATGTGTATGGATGATTAAGAAACGGATGCTCATCACACTTAGGCTAGTTTAGATTCTCCTTCACTATCTCTGTCTCCTAGCTTAGTTAATATTATTTCCCATCATACCCAGGAGTAGCATTAGTGTAGGAACACATCATACACCTCACTTTGGACCAAACCATATGTGACAAAGCTAACACTAGTCCAAGTGGGAAGACAACGAACTGCGATCTACAAGTAATTGTCTTGATACCACAACTAGCCCCTTTGCAGTGTTTGACCGGATCACATGTGAAACGCTCATATTCGTATGGTTGTAGGGGTACCTTGTCACTGATTAGTTATCTTGAGTAACAAAATCATAAGCCTTAGAAAAATAAATGAGCATATAAAATTATTACGAGTAGAGCTTTTTGATTTCTCGACATAATAATGCAAAGTCATCAAATGATCTACAGTAGAAAGATTCCTCTTGAAGCCTACTTGTAAGTAAGCATAAAGCCCTTATATTTCTAGCCATGAACTAATTTTATTCTATAAAATAGTTCCCACAAGCTTAGTAAAAATTGAATAGATTATAATCAATCAATAATTATTAGGATTTATTCTATATCCAAGTGTGAACATGAAATAGATGGAAATACTACTTGACTAGAATACTAAGAATGATTTAAAGCATGTTGAAAACCTTTATTAAGAAGGTTGCAAGTTTCTTTCCACACCAATAGAACACCCTATTAAAGAAGCTCTAAATATAATACCTTAACATTAGTACCTTTCCTAGAAGTTAGCCTTTGAATTCTTGGATAAATGTCATCAATGGATAACTTAAGAATACTAGAGTTATATTGCATAGTAGGAGGATCCTCTTAATAAAAAAGGTTATTGAAGAAAGTATGAATTATAGATAAGGAAAAATTCTAAAAATTTTATTGTTTATCTCAAAATAAATTTTAAAATATTTTTAGATTAGATTTGATCTCACTAATCATTCTTTCGTACTCTTCTTTAGTGAATTTTCTTTTTTAAAATCAAATAAAATTTTTGTAATTCTTTAACATTAAAACATCAAAATGTGAAGCTAAGATATCTTTATGATCTATTAAATAATCTATATCAAACCAAGGTTTTCTACAAGAAAACGTTTTCTAAATCTACACCTCAGAAGCTATGAATAAAAGAATATTAGTGAAATCTAGCTCATTATCATTGTTGATCAACATATTATTCACTCTTATTTAAAAATCTTAATGAAGCTCTTCTTAAAGACAATGAGTTATGCATTATTTGAAGTAAATATGATGAATTAAAGTAAAAATAGTAAATTTCATATAATAATGAGGAGATTCTTGGAGCTTTTCACACTTAAATATTTTTCATTACATATTTATTATCATGAGTAAACAAAAGAAGATTAATGAATGACTTATCTTGGTGCTTAATAAAGATGAATTGTGAGGAGGAAGAGAATCTGCTTATGCCATGCAAGATTAAAAAATTAGAGAAACAATTCCATTCTAAAAAATAAATACCCCTTTGATTTGATTCATGATTAGTAGATGGTATGTTATAAAGTAAACCTTAATTAAGGATTTCAAACAAGCATTCAAATTTGATTTTGTTCAACATAAGCAATAAAATACCTATAAAAAGAAACTTATCAAGCCTAAAGAATTTTGCGATATCTTGATATAGGTACTAAAATGAATTATCTAATGAAAGATTAGAAAAATTAGAAATAGAAAAATCCCTCAATGAAAAATAACAAAAAGCAATATAAAGATACATTGAAATGCCTTGAACTTTAACCCACAAACATTGGTTAGTATCATTAACTTTTTACTCTTTAATGGAATGATCTCCAAACTTTTCAATTAAGCAAACAAGACCACTAGAAGGTCTACCCCTTTTCTTGAAACACTTATTTTTAACAAAAATGATATGAAATCTTGGAATAAATATAGTCAAAGAATTCTCTTCTTCCCAAGTTTTAGCAAAAATAAATAAATCAAAATCGCTAAGGAAATGACTAGTATTTAAAGCATTAACTTTCTTAGCCAATGATCCTTTAACATTAAGGAAACCATATCTAATTGAAGAAAATCCCTATTTTGAATGATTTTCTCTCTTCTTGATGACTGCAACATATTTATATTTTTAGTAAGCAATTTTACCTTCAGCATGAGCTTGCTTAAATTTTTACCATTCTTCCTACCTTTATACATACTCTTTTTTTAGTCAAGTCTTCATTAATCCAAATCATCTACCTTTTCAAAATACTTTTATTATTTCAAATCTTATCTCTTCCACATCAATAAGCAAGCTTAATAAGAATTTTCTAAGAGGTACAAAAATTTGGTGAAAATAAAAAATTCTAAAAATCAATTAGAATTCATTACTAAAGGTTACAAAATATTACCATGTAATAGAAGTTTATGGATAAGAAGAAGTGGTTTGATTAAGAATATCTTTTAGTAAAATTAGCTCTCAAAAATTCATATCATAAAAAATCTTTAAATAAGGACTACATAAGATTACTAAGAGAGAACAAAGGAAAATTCTTAAAAGAGCACCAAAATAATATGTTGCAAATGATAAAGAAAAATATACAAAATTTTTGGAAACTTTTTAGAAATAAGGTTTTTCCAGGTAATGATATTCTATTTGAATAAGTTGCATACTCCTAGATATTTTACAACATAAGTATGATGAAGTAGTAAAGGGAATTGAGAATTTAACCTCTAGAAAAGGTATAGATATAGAAGAATTATATGTTGAATTATTAAAATGTAGTAAAGAGGTAGTTTGATGAGAGATTTTAAAAATTCTTAATGAAGTATTTTAAAATGGTTTAACTATATAGTGGATTATTAATAGAGTTCTTATATTTTAAGAAAATGAGAAAAAATATTTTTAAATAATTACATAATGAACATTATTAGTACTTGGTTTACAAAATTATTAGTTATCATTTTAAAGAAAAAATTCACATCTTGGATAGATAGAAATCATTTACATGATGTTTCATAAGGAGGATTTAGAACCAGAAGTTTCACACTAGATCATTTGGTTACTCTTAGACATTCATTATCATCATCATCCTATCCTTGTCCCAACAAAATGGGATTAAATACATGGGTTTTTTGACCATTTACCTCTATGAAGAGCTAGATCATTATTTATTTGTAGTTTCTTCAAATCATCTTTAATCATTTGTTTCTATGTCTTCTTTGGTCTTCCATTTAGTACCTTTCCTAAAATAGTGAGGTAGCAACTTTTGCTTATAGGCTCATTGTCTAATCTTCTTTGCACATGTTCAAATCATCTATATCATCATTCTTATAGCTTATCTAAAATATAAGTCACTCTAAGTCTTTCTCTAATGTCTGCATTATGTAGTTTTTCTCTTTTAGTAACATTCAACATCCATCAAAGCATAAGCATTTCTACCACACTAATTTGTTGTTCATGCCTCTATTGTATTACCTAAAATTTACCATTTATAAGAGAGCTGGTCTAATTGCTATCATATGAAATTTCCCCTTTAATTTTATTGGTATTCTTTTATCACATGGAATACAACTAGCCCATCTCCATTTTGACTATCCTACCTTAATTCTATTTTTGATATCTTTATCAATCTCACCATCTAATTAGAGGATTGATTCTAAGTAGTGAAATTATTTATAGTGAGGAATTTTTTTGCCTTGAATAGTCACTTCTATTTCACCACTATTTAAGTTGTCTTTAAAATTGCATTTTATATGTTTTGTCTTACCTTTAATAATTTTAAGCCTTTTGATTCTAAAGCATGTATCCACTTCTCCATTTTAGCACCAATATTTTCTTAAGATGTATCAACCAATACAATATCATCTATAAATAGCACACACCAAGGAATTTGATTTGGTATTTTCTCTATGGATTCATCCATATTAATATCAAATAAGTATAGGCTAAGTGCATACCCTTGATGTAAACCTATTATGACTAGAAAATTAGATGTTATTCCACAAGCTATTATAGTTTTAGTGGTAGCTCCTTCATACATGTATTACTTTAATATATTTATTAGGGATGCTTTTCTCTACAAAGTCCACCAAATAATATCTTTAGATACTTCATTATGTGCTTTTTCCAAATCAATGAATATATGTAGATTTGTTCTATGTTTTTTTGAATTTCTCTATTTGGTTATTGTATTTAAAAAATAGCCTCTATAGTAGATCTCCCTCACATAAATCCAAATTGATTTTATAAGACTATTTTTCAAGTTTGAGAGGCTACTCTATGACTCTCTCCCAAAGCTTCATAATATGGATAATTAGCTTGATTTCTCTATAGTTTGCATAATTTTGTATGTCTCCTTTATTTTTGTAAATGGGAACAATAAAGCTTTTTATCTAATTTTCAAGCATTTCTATATCCTTTAAAATGTTAAATAATTGTGTTAGCCAAGAAACTCTTGTATCTCCCAATGCTTTCCATTCTTCTATAGGACTATTATTTGGTCCAACAGCTTTTCCATTTTTCATCTTTGATAAGGATATCTTTACATTAGGAAAGGAGAGTTCATTAACCAAACCAAACTTTGGTTCTTATTCTTAGATGTAAAATCTTGAAAATTATTCATTTAATAATTCTTAAAAATAAATTTTCCATCTATCCAAAATTTCATTGTGTTTTATCAAAATTATTTCATTTTCTTCCTTAATATATATTTAACATGAGTAATGTCCTCACATTTCTTGGTTACTCTTGGATATTGCATTGAACAAGTAAATGATAAACAAGGTAAAATATTTATGTACTTTATGAATTTGACTAAAGTATTTTACTCTGTTATGAGATAATAATAATGAAGTAGACTTTGTTATGATTATAGTTTATTCAATTTCATTCAAAATTTTTATAGAGAAATAATTTTTTAATTAAAAGTTGAAGAAACCACAAAATCATGTTAGTTTTATAGTAATATAGGAGTAAAGTAAAATTTTCCTCTATCACTAACTTTGTTTGACATTTTTATTAATGAACTAGAAGAGTGTACTAAATAGGTACCTACCAATCATGCTAATAAGGTGGAGCAATCATGGATATGACTTCTAATTATTATAGATGATGTAGCACTAATAACAAGTTTAAAAATAGAATGGTGAAAGTAATGTTGTATAGAAACATGTTGAGAAAGTATAAGTGCTAATTTTTGAAACTAATAAAAGAGATTATACTTTATAGCCAAATAATAAAATACTTAAGATATGGATACTTATAGATATTTAGAAGCAAAATTCTCTTAAAATTATAAATGGAAGTATTGTATACTATAACAAGTTGCGAAATGGATAGAAGGCCTTCTATCTAATGATGAAAAAATATTGTAATCATAATATTTAGACTTCAAAAATTTAAAAATATTTTTCAAACAATTTTCTAAACTACAATGCTTTATCAATGTGTGGTGTGAAGCATAGGTCTTGATTAAGAATTATGGAAAAAATTTAAAAACTTTAAAAATAGTTCTTATTGCATGAATTTTAAGGTGGAAACTCAAGTATCATATGAAACACTTCTATTAAAAGATAATTTGTTGCCATTGAAATCTAAAGCAATATATTAGTTCTTTGCACTCTACTTAAGAAATAAACATAGCAATAAGTTCTTAAGAGAGATTATTTAAAAATCTCAAAAATAGGGAGGATTCCATGAAGGATAATTGTGACTACAAAATAAGGTATTGATAATATTGATGAAATAAAATTAAAAATAGGTTTGGAAACTTGTTACAAAAAAATCTTTAGAAAGATTGCAGAGTAAGATACAAATATAAAAAAAGCTTTAACTTGACTAGTCAAATATTGGAAGTAGTAGAAATGATGAAATAAGATATCAACATGCAATAATTCCAATATCTATGAGATGACTAATTAGTAGAATAGGAAGGAGATTACTCCATCTTTGAGTTCAAACAGAAAGATAGAACAATAAACAACATGAAGATAGAATATATTGATAGTGTTTATTACTAGCAAAAGAAGATGATAAAATGTATTATTAGAATGTTATTAAAAAAATTTCTTCAATAGAAAATAACAAATCTCTAGTCAATCTTTGTATAACCTATTCAAGCTACTAGTGTTAGTTCTAAAAACATATTACATTTTCATAAAAAATAAATATATACTCTACAAATGGACCAATCACCACTAGAATAATCAAGAACAAATCATACAATCCTTTTGCTTGGACATTATAATGTTATCTCAAATGAATAGTCATAGCATAAGAAAGAAACACATGTAACTCATCTTTAAGGGCTCTTGATTTACATAACTTATAAATGTACTCTTCTTGAGAGAGTTTAATATATTTTCCTCTTTTAATTCTAATACGATAAGAACTTAAGCGAAGCTTGTTGATAGCATTCTAACACTTAATGGGAATAAAATTTAAGAGATAATAAGCTTCTACATCTAATTTATTAGATATAATATGATGTGAATGAAATTGCCTCTTTCCTTTTACATTAGTCCACATCTATGTTAAAACATTCTATTTCACTAGTTTGCAAAAATCTTTAGATCATTTCTCAATTTATGCATGTCATCCTTGCACAAGGATCATGCTAATATTCTCTATATTATTGCAATTTTATCATATATCTCTAAAGAGACTATATTATAGGTGAGCAACTTTATAGCTAAGAATTGCCCATCAATATTAAACCCATAAGTTAGAGTTTCCAAATCAAGAGTCTTACCACTAGGCTAACACCTCATTATATAGAAGATGTGTTTAACTTGCATAAATATTAGACACATTTATTATACTCATAATTAATTGCTACTAATGCATTTTGAGAAAGTTTATTTGTTTGGAAAACCCTTTAGGTCTACATAGACATTAAAATATCAGTATTAGTATCTTTGTTGCATCATCATCACCTTTCTTAATCAACTTTGCATCAGTGTTATTAATCTACACTTGAACTTCCAATTTTCAAAAATAAACTCTAGTTAATTGTACTTGACTTTGGAACTATATTTGAAAATCCTAATTGATGAGTAGTAGGTACTGCTACACCCAACCATATGAATCACAAGCATTCATGGATGATTTGGTTGAATTCTATGGATGGGACTAGTTGTGGCATCTAGGTCATTATGCCTTGATTACAATTCACTATCTTTCCACTTGGACTGATGGTAGCTTTGTCACTTATGTTTTAGTCCAAAGTGAGGCATATGATAATTGATGTTATTGTGGCCTTATGCTACTCCTAATGATAATAGGAAAATTAATTATTTAATCCAATAAACAATGGAAAGTAAAGTCTAAACTAGCCTACATGCGATGAGTATTCACTCCTAACCTTCTATACATGCCTTGGACCTCATGCAACTTTGCTGGGATTACCAAGTGTACCAAATGATAACACTATTGGGTTATTAAGTAATTATACTTAAGCACTTGTGATTAGTCGTTCTCATTCCACTTGAAGATAGAAATAATAAAGTGTAATAAATGATAAATGTTAACTAACGAAAATAGTAAGCATTTAAGTAATTAATAATAATAAAGCTAAGTAGATGCTACAATGATGGAAGTAATCTCAATCTTTATTGCCAAACATATAACATGTCTAAGTACATCACATTCGAATAAGGATGTCATACAATCACTTAACATCACACTACATGCATGCACTAGAAACAAACTAACACCTATCTATTCTCTTCTTTGTGTCTAGATGTATCTCCAAACCATGCATCCAAGTGTGGTATTTATAGGTTAGCATGGATGAGGTGATATCGGATTCCAAACATTGGAAGTTGTGCCCTGATATCAAATACCTTATATCATGGCTCTGATATTGGATCTTTGATATTGAAACCCTACCAAAACATATTTCATCATACCCTCACGACTGAATGAAAACTCATCCTTGATTTAAACAAAATGAGGAACAAGTTCTTTACAAAATATTAGAAAGGTATGGGATTATTGACTAACTCTAATATATAGACAAACTAACTATTTGATGCCACAATGGTGTTTTATAAAAAATGGACACAACATGATAAAACAACAAAATTGGGGAAGCTAGGTAGTTCTTGGAGGTGGTGGCTCTTCCATTGGCTACTTCCCTTTGTCATCAAGCTTCTAGAATTTGTAATGATTTAGTAGCACCTGCAACTTCTTCTCCTTCATTCTTAGGTCATGCACTATCCAAATTGATGATCCAATGTGTGTTGGAGTTGGTACATCCCATAAACATGACAACTATGAGAACATTTGATTGGCTTTCACATATCATGCCATGAAGTACCTCCATTCCTTCTCAAAAGTCCTAACCTTTTCTCTTAATTCATGGCAATCTATTAGTCTCTTAGCCAAGTCTAAAGCTACATCTCTTTTTCCATGGTAGTGAGCCTTAATTGTTTCTAGTTTTAAGTTTTTCACATGATGTTTTTGTAAAACATATTTTCTATCTACAAACTCCTTCTTATATATAGCATAACTGATTATTACTTGCTATTTGAGTTCATTTCTAGGATGACCTACTATTAACATGGCCAGGTTAGCATAATGAAGGTTAGCTAACACCATATATTTCTTCAAATTCTCAATTTGCAGATCCTTATTTTTCACTTCTACTTGGTGGACTATGGCATAGCTACTTAGGATGGGTTGGTAGCACTAATATGGAACTGATGCAAGCCTTTGCCTTATCGATTTCTTTCTCATTGATTTACTTGTACATGTCAGTTTGGTCTCGAAAGTGCTCTTTCAACTTCTCTTACCTTTTGACCTCATTCTACCATGCACTTATCTCAATTGTAGACTTTTGACGTATGGCACGTACCTCTTTCATTAACAAGTTTTAGTTCTCTCTGGCCAATCTACTTATGTTGTGGTTGACCCTTACTAGTTGCTCCCTCAACTAGTGGATGCTTTCTTCCAAAATGTCTTTCTGCTATCAACAGTGGTCAAGCTTTCTTTGTCAACAACAAGCTGCTTGTTTTCCTCCTAAGAAATGGTCAATGCCTTTGCATGAGCATATGTTTGTGCTTTGATGACTGACACATTCCAGATCACTTTCTACTTCTCCTATTTAGCCACTTTATTTTGCTCAATCAATTTTCCCAGCTACTTTATTTAGAGCTACTCCAACTAGTTAGGCACAATGAATTGGGAAGGATCCCTTCTTTCAACCCTTAGAGCAACAAGCTCTTATTGTAATCAATGTACCTATGCTTCTACATGCTCTACCCTAGTCTCTACCATGACTTTTTTTTCTTTGGTGGCTATGAGGTTAGATTCAACTATAATAACATTGTTGGGGATGTCGAAGAGGTTTTTCATGACCTACCCAGTTTACAACAATCTATCTAGCACATCCTCATGAGGATGTAGGAGTTATTGAGGTCCTAGCTAGCATTTGTGCATCTCTACTTCTAGTTAAGTCCACCAGGGGCACAACAGGCACATTAAAGAATTCTTTGATGTGGTCTGTTATAACTTATGTTATGCCTACTGATGAGTAGCGAGGTACCCCTACGCTCAACCATACAAATAAGAGTGTTTCATGCATGATCCACTTAAATTCCAAAGACTAAGTGCTTATGTGCCCTTGTGGAACAAGGATGGGTTGATTGATTGTTGTCTTCCCAAACTTACTTGTATGTCATGATTGTATGGTTAAGTAAGCTTGAGGCATATGATTTTTATGGCTTTTATGTTTTTACGTCTTTCTTCTAATAAAGAAAGAGAGAGATAACTAAGTAACTAATTTAACTTAACTACTGATTAACTAGGCTTTAACTAATCCTAATACTAGTATCCATTCTCACTTTACATACACATACTGAACCAATGCAACACTACTGAGATTACCAAACGCTAATCGTTACTGGGTTACCAAGTGTTACATGCATGCTCAAAGTGATCGTATTGAGTGAATTTTAACGATTTCCTTAATTGATCAAAATGAATTGCTACACTAATAATAGTAATGTAAAGTGCATAAAATAAAATAGATGCATAAGAAAATAAAATAAAAGAAGTGCGTAAGAAAAAAAATCTCAAGTGTTGCAAGGATGAATCGAAGAGCTCGTCTCTATTACCATACACAAGATATGCTCAAGTACACAATGCTTGAATAAAGATCTATCCACACTTAGACCTCCTATTGTGGGCACTTGGAAAATACTCTAACTTTCAAATAGACTACAAGAGTTTCACTACTTGATTGCTAAAAGACTTTATTTTTAATTATGTGCCCGGGCACTGTATTTATAGGCTTGGGAGCAACTACTCTAATAATTAGAGTAACCGCTCTAATAATTAGAATAAACCACTAGATTAATTTCTCTAATAATTAGAATAAACCTCTAGAGTAATTTTTCTAATAATTAGAATAAACTGCTAGAGTAACTGCTCTAATAATTAGAATAAACTGCTAGAGGAACCACTCTCAGCATACCCCCATAACTAAATGAAAAATTGTCCTTGAGTTCCTTACAAAATATTGAGAAGGTATGAGATTATTGACTAATTAACAACTAATGGTGGAATGGGATGACAAACTCAATGTGCCCAATGACAGATCAATAAGCATATTAAAACATTGAGGTAAACACTCGTACATAAATGATATCCAAGCCTTCATTTGGTAGCTTGTAGAGAAAGAGAAATAAAGAAAATGAAGCATGTTGCTACCAATGTTAAGATTGCACCTTCCGTTGTTTATCCATAGCCATGCCACCAAACTTGCTCCTTCTGTAAATGCTCCAATTTTAGTCCATCATGAGTGCTTCCTCCAAGCCCAGTCCATTGTTTGTATGATGACCATATGCATACACAACAGTCACAAATGAGCAAGGATAGATAAACTACAATGCAATTGATACCTTGCCTTGATATGAAGTGCATTGGCTGAGTTGTGGTTATGGTAGAAATTGGTTCAAAGATTTTTCATAGGTGACTACCCAAGGTGTAGGGGTTAGGCAAATAGTAAAATGGAGAAAACTAAAAAATTTGTACCAGGACTCCCACGACTAAGAGTGAACCTTCGGTAGTTATAAGATGGAAAACTATGAGGAACAAGAAAGATGGGAAAAAAATAACAATGATAACGCCAATAAAATGGATGTCATGGATGGGGATGAAACAAAAGATAATTGATTGCAGGAAATTTTTAAGGAAAAAAACTTAACAATTGCACCAAGAAGGAATGCCAGTGTGTCCTCCCCAAAGTAGGCTCATGCCTTTCATGCCCTGACAAACCCACAAACCAAAGAGTCCGTAGGTTCTAGGAATGTCATTTGGAAGCAAGAGTTAAAAACTTACCCACAAGAATTCACTAAAGAAAAACAATGCATCAACCCAGAATGGACTAATGATAAAATTGGCAATGAGGTGAAAAATGGAAAGAAATATGGAGAGGAGAGAATGGAATGGAATCCAAAGAATGAGGTTGTGTAAAGCCCCTTGTATACTTCATGGTTATGATAACTAAGTAGAACTCATTCTAAATCTAGACTTAAACCAACCACATTCTGTGACCTCACATTAATACACTTGGCCAATCTAACCACTTGAAGCAATAAGAATGATTCCACACAGAGTCACCACCATTTTGAAGAGATCAAGATGGAGAAGCAAGAAGCAAGAAAGGGCCTTAGTTAAAGGGAACCTTCAGGCATGGGTAACATGTCTTTCCAGTTCCATAACTAGTGCTTGTAGCCCATATTGCTTGATTATGTCTAAGGGGTGTGCTTTAAATTCTCACATCTTTTTTTGTTTTTTTTATGTGAGAACCACACCATGCAAAGACTTGTTTTTATTCATTCATCTTCCCAATTTTTGAACAATGTCAGAATGGCGAAAACCCAAGAAAAAGCATCCAAGCACCCAAGAGAATGGCTATCACAAATGCATCAAATCCTGTTGAAGTCACACCCTTTTCATCCTTGAGTCTTTCCTTGGTTTGAAAAATACCCAGCTACCAATTTATTAAAATTTTACTTAGAAAAAGAGGGACTGTACAGTTTCAAGCCAAAGGAGACCATAGAGTTGTATGGATGAGTGGACAGTGTGGACTCATTGCCTATTTTACCAAAAGAACCATAACTTAATATCAACATCATAATTCAAAGGTAGAAACCAAACATTAACAATCAATATGATATAATGCAATCCACCATCATGAGCACTTATTGGATGACGAATAAAAGTAAATCGAGCAAACAGAGAAATAGTAAAAACATGAACAATGGTGTAAAACAAAAATAAGAAAAGTTGGAAAAATTTGTAAAACAAAAATTTGTGAAACAAAAACATGTAAAATTTTTTTAAAAAGAACTAAGGGCCTAGAATGGTTATCATAGGTAGCCATCTCCCCCCACAACTGAGTTGGAAGGAAGAGATTCAAAATAGTCAAAAGGTTGTCCACTAACAGAGGTAACATGTGTACTAGTTGTCCTAAGCTCTTGGAAAGGTTTGGCTTGTTGCACATTGATCAAAATTTTCTTATTGAGGCTCTCAGGTTTGTATATTGTCATGGCCCTTGAAGGAAAAGTTGCATAAATAACATAAGGTCCTTCCTATAGTGTTTGAAATTTAGTACATTGTGGCACATGTGTCGGATTCTAGTAGATAATCTTATCTCCTGGTTGATATTTAACTTTTCTAATTCTCAGGTCATGACATTGCTTATTGAATGACTTGTACAATTCATTAGATAATAAGGTAGCTATTAAATTTTCATCTAGTAAATTAAGGGTTACTAATCATTATTTCTATGCTAGATCAAGGTCAAGGTTTAGGTCACATGCTATGGATAGTGTACAGAGCTTAGTTTGAATGGGAAGCATTGGTAATTTACCATACACTAGCTCATAGGGAGAGTAGCCTATTGGGAGTTTCCATGTGGAGCAGTATGCCCAAAGAGCATCGTTCAATTTAGTGCTCGAGTCTCGCCTAAACTTTCTAATGGTTCTCATCAATATCTTTGTAATCTTCCTGTTGGTGACTTCTGNGTCATTATGTTGGGAGATGAATAACCATCAAGATCCTGCTTGTAGAATATTATTGGCCTACATTATTTTGAGATGCCTATCATTTCGTCGAATCTTGTGAGTGCTATCAATGTGATGGGGGAATGACTACTAGAATGGAGGGTCCGCAACAATGGATTCAACTATTAGAACCCTTCAACATTTGGGGAATTGATTTTATGGGGCTAATTACACCAATGTCTAATGGAAAAGCTTATATTATTGTTGCCATTGATTACCTAACAAATTGGGTTGAAGTAGCTACTGTTAAAGATTGTACATCATCTACAGTTGAACGATTTGTTTAATAACAAATCANCTACAAGCAGGATCTTGATGGTTATTCATCTCCCAACATAATGACCCCCACAAGGACCCTCATGAGCATCTTAGAGAACTTGTAGTTAATCTATATTGGGAACACACCATTAAACCAAACCATCGAGACACACTTTGTAAAGTTTCCCATTGATCTCCATAAAGTACTTGGCTCGGTGAAGAAACTTTTGTTTCTTCTTAAGGTTTAACTCTTGTGGTGCTACTATACAAGTTTGTCTCCATGGGTGATTGATTATTCACTACACAAACAAAGAGGAATTCATCAAGGAAATGATTAGAAATTGGATATTCATCCTCTTTGTTGTCCCATCGCAATCGAGATAAATGATCAGCAACTACATTCTTGGTGCCCTTGTAATTGATCATCATAAGATTGAACTCTTGTAAGATTACAAGCCATCGTATGATACGAGGGCTTACCAGTGGCTTATTCATGAGGAACCTTAATACACTATGATTTGTATGTATATATATTTTATATCCAAATACATAGCGTCTAAAATTTTCTATTGCAAACACTACAACCATTAATTCTTTCTCTATGGTAGTGTAGTTAAGTTGTGCACCAACGATACTTCTACTTGCATAGTGGATGTAATATGGACACTTCTGGTCATCTAATTTTATAAGCATGACTCCTAAATAATATTTTGACATGTCAGTCATGATATGAAATGGTTTAGACTAGTCAAGAGCTTGTAGAATGTGTGTTTATACTAGCTTCTATTTCAGAGTATGGAAAGATAATTTGCATTCCCTGGTCCACTCAAAAGGTATGTCCTTTTTCGTTAATTTCACCAATGATTTGGCAACCTTTAAAAAGTTCTCAATAAATCTCATATAGTAGCTAGTATATCCAAGGAATGATCAAATATCTTGGATTGTTTCTGGTTGATGGATAATTCCTTAGATAATTTTGATTTTCTTTGGGTCCACCTCTATCCCTATGTGTGAGATTTTGTGCCCTAGTACTATGCCTTCTTGGACCATCAAATGGCTTTTTTGCCAGTTGAGCCTCAAATTGGTTTCTACATATCTTTTTAACACTTTCTCTAATCGATCCAAGGCTTGATCAAAGTTTGCTCCATAGGTGGAGAAGTCATCTACTAGTGGACTTACTCTAATGCGTCTATGCTATTAATGTAAGCACAAGTCAAACCCTTAGTTGGTTCCATGCATATGAGTGAACTGCTTTCTTGATCATGTGTCATCCACTGGGTGTCTTCCTATCATGTGGCTACTGCATACAGGCATCTTTGTATGTTAATCACTTGTGCACACTAATTGCATGTAGGCAATGCTAAACTTTGCACAAACCATGACCTTTGCACACGATTACACCCTGTGTTACTATATGTGATTTATGGAACTTTCTTCTTCTCGATCTTTCCAAATATATTTTCCTTTGATATTTCTAGGGAAATATTGTAGATTCCTAGGCGTGCATTGATGGTGCTTAGCCATGCTCTTCCCATTATGATTGGGAAGTTCTCCTTAGCATTGGTTACCTGAATCACTAGGAAGTCAGCTAGGTACAACCACCTACAAATAGTGGTAAAAATGTCTTCCACTAGTCCCAATGGGACAGTGATGGATTGGTTGGCCAACTCTAGATAGATGTTGCTCTTTTTCAATGGAGGCAGGTTCCAGGCCTTGTACATATATTGAGAAATCAAGTTGACACTGGAACCTAAATCCAAAACAGCCTTGCATGTTGCATTTCTAGTGATTTGTAAGTATATCAGAGGACTCCCAAAATTAGAGAATTTCTTAGGAAGATGGCCAGCTTTGATCCAATTGGTGACGACATGTGTTAGCATGACCGTATGTGTTGAGTGTGGTGATTGGGTTGAAGAGGGCTCCAAAGTTTTGATTGATACTAAGGAATATAAGGAATTAACCACTTATGATTGCAAGGGCTTGGTTGGACTGTTGGTTCTAAAGAAAGGTATTTTCTTCATGTGGTTGCTGGAACTCTCAGTAGGTTGAGAGTTAATAGCCCTTGTGGAATTACGTTGCTATGGCTGGGTAGGGATTTCACCTTGCATTGCAGGAGTAGGTGGTAGTCGAGCTATTGGTGGAAGAGATGTAGCTGGAGGAGAAGGATGATATGCTTGAAAAATATCACCTCTAGAAGAGGGAGTCCCATAATACTCGTAGGCTTGGTATTAAGGTTGAGGAGTGACATGACCAGTAGAGTCACATGGGGAGATTGGCTGCTACACGTAATATCCATATGAGTCAGGTTGCCAATAAGGATATTGTTGCCTTGGTGGTGGCATTCCCCATGATTGTGGGCATTGCCACTGTTGATATTTCTCAATCAGTTGTGGTGGAGTTCCACTAGGATAATACATTAAGGGTTGGTGAAACTGCCTTGGGTTACCTTGAGGATAAGGTAACCTTTGGGGTGTTTACTTCTTGTTTAATCATGGGTTGAGTGCATACACCCCAAACTCCTGCAAATGTGAGATTATCGGGCAACATTCCTTAGGATGGTCAAATTGACATATCTCACATCCATTATCATTGTTTGTATTCAAATTCACAACCTCTTCAATGATGGCAACTTTTCCCTTACCCTTGCTACGTGCATGTTTAGCCTCTTTATTTTTTCTTTTCTCACTACCTTGGTCTCTAGACTCCTCTACTATTTTAAGAAGAGTTTGAAATCTATTGTCTAGGGAATCCCACATTTGGTCTACCTTTGCCGAAAATTTTGATGTCATCTTTTGGATAGGCAAAGTTTTCCTATTCACCATCTTTTCGAGTGGTGACTCTTCTTCATCCTCACAAAATCTTACTTCCCTCTTCTGAAGGGAAGGATCTCAATTACAATCTTCTACACTTTCTCTCTTCCATAGCTCACCTTCTTCCTTAGCAACTTGCTCCAATTGTCTTTGAATTTGATGGGACCTAAGCTCACATAGTCTCCCTTGGGCATAAGTCTCAAGGGATCTTCTTGTTTCATGCCTAAGCCCATCCACGAGATGGTGTAGTTGATCCCTTTGTGAATAACCATGACCAGGACAATGATGTAATAGTGCATAGTATTGGTCCATGGTAGCATTTGAGGGTTCATGTCCTTCTTGTTTCCAGCCTTGGATTTTCTTTCACAGGTTGGACACTTGGGAGTACGTTTGGTACTTATCGTTGAATAATTCTAACATAGTACTCCATCTACAAATAGATTCTAGTTCTAAGAACTAGTACTAGCTTTTCACTTCTTGAACTAGTGTTTGCAGGAACAACTTAAGTTTTTGCCATTTGTTCTCTATGTTTTGTAAGGCACACGCATCATGGAATGCTTGTAAGTAATTCTAAGGATCATCGTTGTATCCCCCTTCAAATTGGAGGATGTTGTTCATATCTAATCTCTTGATGATACTATCTTTCTAGTGCCTTGTTGGAATTCTAACGTCCTTAGTTATGTCTAACATACTTTGAGTAGCAAGTAGGGGTTCATCGTGATCATCTTGTCCATGGCATCTATGATGCCTATGTTGTTTCCTACTCTCCCTTCTTCTATGTCATGACTCTCTAGAGTGCCCTCGTTCCCTTTCCTAAATATTTCTTCTATGACTCTCACTTTGCCTACCTTTATCCCCATGGTCTTTTTCTTTATGATCACATCTGGATATTGAAGGAGAGGGTGAAGGAGATAATGAAGGTGAAGAAGAAGGAGAACCATCATCATGATAGTGTCTACTACTTTCTCTTCTGCAGTCTCGACCTCGATCGTGATTGTGATAAGAATGTCCATCTTTATCATGAGTTTGTGTCCCTTTTTTAGATCCGTTATGCCCATGGGTATCAGAACCTAGGTTATGAATAGTGGAATGAAGGTTCTGATACATAACACCTTGGCCAAAGTTAAGGGAAGGAACATTGTTATGTGGGCGACTACCTGAGGTAGGTTCACCACCCTCATTTTTTCTTAAGACATGTGGGGCATCCTAAGACCACTTACCCTTCAAAGACTTAGGATGTCTCTCCTATTACAAGTCCCTTTGACATTGTGCCTCTATAGGATGGTATGCTCTCAAGTCATGGTCTTACACAACGTATTCTATATGTAAGTGCGGCATTCCAATTCGTGTGAGAGCACGAAGAAGCATGCTCAGGACTAAACGATCAAGAGGTAACACTATGTTACCTTCTAAGTCTCGCCAATGCATTTGTTCATGTTGATGGATGATAAAGATGAAGTTTGTTATATACTCATTAGGATGAATATATAACACTCTAAATTGTTAAGGGACTAGCAGATCAATGTCATGTGTATTACACTGCCGATTGTTTCCTATTTCANGCAGATCAATGTCATGTGTATTACACTGCCGATTGTTTCCTATTTCGAACCTTGGTGGTGAGATGCTTTCGTACAAAGAAGGAGACATACTTGTCTATTCAGTGTGCAATGTATTCTTGTTTATTATTTTCTCAATCAACCTTAAGGGTTTTTTCCAATGATGTGAATGATTTCCTAAGTTCTAATTAGCACACAAACAACTAAGTCCTTGGCAATGTCGCTAATGATGAGTAGCGAGGTACCCCTACACTCAACCATACAAATACAAGTGTTTCATGCACGATCCACTTAAATTCCAAGGACTAAGTGCTTATGCACCCTTGTGGAACAAGGATGAGTTGATTGATCGTTGTCTTCCCAAACTTGTATGTCACGATTGTGTGGTTAAGTAAGCTTGAGGCATATGATTTTTATGGCTTTTATGTTTTTATGTCTTGCTGCTAATAAGGAAAGAGAGAGATAACGAAGTAAGTAATTTAACTTAACTACTAATTAACTAGGCTTTAACTAATTCAAACACCAGTATCTATTCTCACTTGATGTACACATCCTGAACCAGTGCAACACTACTGGGATTACCAAATGCTAGTTGTTACTAGGTTACAAAGTGCTACACGCATGCTCGAGGTGATCGTACTAAGTGTATTTTAATGATTTGCTTAATTGATCAAAATGAATTACTATGCTAATAATAGACATTTAAACTGCATAAAATAAAATAAAATAAAATAAATGCATAAGAAAATAAAATAAAAGAAATGCGTAAGAAAACAAATCTCAAGTGCTACAAGGATGAATTGAAGAGCTCTTCTTTATTACCATACACAAGGTATGCTCAGGTACACAATGCTTGAATAAAGATCCATCCACACTTAGACCTCCTACTATGGGCACTTGGAAAATACTCTAACTTTCAAATATACTACAAGAGTTTCGCTACTTGACTGCTAAAAGACTTTCTTTTTAATTGTGTGCTTGGGCATTGTATTTATAGGCTTGGGAGAAACTAATTTAATAATTAGAGTAATCACTCTAATGATTAGAATAAATCACTAGAGTAACTACTCTAATAATTATAATAAACTTCTAGAGTAACTACTCTAATAATTAGAATAAATCGCTAGAGTGACTGCTCTCATCACCTGCCACATCTTAGTGCTACATGATCACAACTATGGCACCTTCTCCAGTTTCAAGCACCACTTGGAAAGATGCGATGCTCCTAGAGATATATTGTGACCACTAGGCTTTTCCTCTTAATTGCAAAAAAAAAATATCCCCTTGATGGATTAGTTAAGATTGTGGACTAAACATCATCATCAATGACTCAGAAGAAGTTGGATTCATCCCTACTTCTCTAACTAAGAGTTTTAGAATTTGCTAAAAATGGCTCATTGTGGATTTATAATCCCATGGTAGTGGTGGTGGGACTTGCTACTCTTGCCATTGCTTTGGTCCTTGCCCTTGCTTTTTCTTTGATTCTTGTTCTTGCTCTTTTACTAGTTCTTATTCTTTCTCTTCACCATGATCTTTCCTTGGTGCCACTAGTTTGAGCAACTCATAGAATGAAGCATTTTGGGCATTCCTAGGAACATCATTGGTGTAACCCAAGATTCGAGCTCACTTGCATAGCTTTCTAATCAGGCATAGAAATGCAAGTGTTAGCTTCCCTACCTTTCTTTCCTTGAACCATCATTGAATCTCCATGCAGTATAGTTGGGCAAGGTTGGCATTGTATTTGCCCATCAAGATTGCACTTTCTTTGGCTGAGTAGATTGATATCCTATTTAGCCCTTTAGTGTGGAAGAGGTGGTATGTGCCAATTTTAAAGTAAATTCTCTCCTCTAGAGTCACCTCATTGTATATTTTTACTTCTTTATTATATGCCTATTTTAGCCATAGCTTCCTTGTTTCTACATCAAATCTTGTGGACAGGTGTGCTACTTTGGCCTCCACATTAGGTATGTTCAGAGCTTTTGTAATGGATTTGACTATGAAAGAAATAGAGATTCCACTAATTTTAATGATTGTGCCCTCCTCTCTATTGTTCTAGAATTGGTATGTCTCACCAAGGTACTATTCACCACTTTTAGAAAGGATGTGCCATAAAGGTGATGCTTGAAGCTAAGTTTTGACTGCCTCAAGGACAAATTCTATGAATGGCTCAAAGTTCATTTTCAAAATGACTGTGGTCAACATGGATTGCTCCTAGATAGCTTGGAGGCATTCTTGGAACAATGTGAGGTGTTGTCCCTATGCTGGAGCTTGTGGTACTACAGCCTCCACCTGGACCGAATGCCCTATAACAAGGACCTCTTGATGAATGTTAAATGATTGGGTTACCTATTCATCATGCTTAGCTAGTGGGCCTTATTCTCCTGGTCAATCTCTTCCACCTCTCAGGAATTTTCTTGAATCCTACAAAGGTCCTTCTTGTCTTCCTCTTTTTGGGACCATCTACAAGCATCCCCCCAACTAAATTAAACACTCTAGGATCAAATAGGTTAAAAAACCATGGAAATCAGGTGATATGGAGCAAGATATTATGTATGGAAGTTGGATGCACATAGCTCTTAGTCAAGAGAGAATAATGCTAACATTTCCTTAGCTATATTTGATGAAAATGATTTCTAAAGAATTGTTAAGGTCCTATTTATAGTTCTTTTGGACCTGATATTAGGTTGCTAATATCCACTCCCCTTTGATATTAGGTACTTAATATCAAAGGCCTTTGATTTACATTTCATGAAGACATTTAGTATGGAAAATGAAGCTTTGTGATTAGTTGAAAGGTTTTATGTAGAGTCCAAAGTTCTGGGGTCATTGAGAATACATATTTAGGCACTAGTAATGTTGGAAAATAGAATTGTAGGAATTAAAATCTTTGAAAGATGTAAGTAAAGGATTGAATCCGTGATATAGAACAGATAGGTTGGATGATAATGGAAGGTTTTGAGATTAACATTTATGCACTTACAAGGTTCAAGATGATGTGGTTGTGTTATACAAGTACAAGTTACAATAGTTATACAAGTGGATCCTTCCTAAAGAAGGCCCCAGCCCGTAATGCCATTGCATAACCATACTTAAAAATGTTCATAGGCACTAAAGGGGTTGAATGCAATGCATACCTATTTAGCAAAACACACATGTTAGAACCACCAATTTGAGAAAATAACTATATGTTACAAAAACTCACAAGTTATGATGATACGAACAATGAGATGAGATGGATTTTAGAAAGGATTCTAGAAATTAGGACATGAGGTGTGTTACCATAGGTATAATGAATCCCTATGTGTTATGAATGGTTTAGGGTAATCATTAGGCCTTCTTTCCAAGATTCAAACCAAGTCCAAACCACATTCCAGTGACATCACATTATTTTATCTCTTGGATTTACAACCACAAGACTACCACTATTTCAAGGAGTATCATCACTTGGCATTTTGTCCAAGGAAGGAGTTTATTCATGGCATCTCTCTCTCTCTCTCTCTCTCTCTCTCTCTCTCTCTCGATTTCTATGAAGCCACCGAACTTTAGGCATGGGTAACATGTCTTTCTAATGGGACCCTCAAAAATTTATTCTATGCTCTTTTATTTTATTTTCATCTATGTCAACCTTACTAGAGGACTACCTTCAAGCATAGGTAACATGTCTTTCTAGTGATATGCTAAGGAAACACTTATTTAACTCTTACACTTATTTTTTGTTAGATCTACAACGATATAATTACAACCTTAGAAACATGATAGAACATACAGAAGTGGTCAAAGAGATTCCACAAGTTCCCTTGATGTCACACCCTTCACATTCGACCATGGTAAGAACCTCTTATTAATGGGATGGATGGATAGATGAAGTGGCACTATCCAAATAATCAGTCCCTCATGACTTTGAAAACATAGAGAAAACCTCACCTCATTGAGCTACATCTTGTTGTTTCATTCATAATCAAGATCACTAACAAAGGAAGTAAAAAAAAAGTGTGGAAAAATTTGAAAAGGATGGGGAAAAGTTGTACCAATAAATAAGAAAATGATAAAAAAGTGTAAAAAAAGATGAAAAACACTTATTGATTCTTGATTTTAGGATGGGGCATCTCCCCCATGACTAAGCTTTTGACCATGACAAGAATTAATAAGTGGATAGGCAGGCTCCATGCATTTGTCAAATAGTTCTAGACTTTCATTTTCAAGCCACTAGGTGTCTTTTGATTTAGTGGCAGTTGCATAGATGGGTTGTTGCACCCACACTTGATTTTGAAATGTATGGTGGGTTAGAATAGGAGTTGTGTTAACTTTGTGGATGTTTGGCCCATGATTACACCCTTTATCATGATTACTGATGCATGGATTCTTCTGTCTCTCCATAGTGCTAGGTTTATCATTTCTATCAAGTGCTATAGTAACAAAGGATGTTAGCCTTTGCATAGGATTGGAGGACATTGGTTGTGAGAGGAAGGGTGTTGCACTTGATTAGCATTGTGTTGGTTTGGATGAGTTAGTAGGTCCATGAGTGTTGTGCTCATATGTGGTAATTTTCCTAAAGAAAGGATGTTTCTAAGATTGTGGTGAAGATCTACTAGCATTATTGAAACACCACCAAATTTGGGCGACAACATCTCAATGACAGATTTTTCTAAGTATCAACACAAGATAAATTTTTTCAAAGTGATTGGCCCATGCTTCCACTACTAGGCTATGCTCTAGAGCATAGCCAATGTAGCATGTAGCACAGAAGTAGGTTTGTAAAATTTTCTAGGTGTCAATAATGATCAAAAAAATTGTTCTAAGTGCCCTACCATGCTCCCATTCCTCCTACTATGCTCTTAAGCATGGCAAGTGTAGCAGCACTCCAGTGGCTAGTTTACATGACTATCAAGCCAGAAGTTGTCAAGCTAGCTTAGAATGGAAGCAATAGTTTGGTAGATTTTTTAACTCCTGAGGCTACCCCTCCTACTACGCTCTAGAGCATAGCTGGCATAGCAAGAACAAAGACTACAATTTTTACCAAATTTTTCTAAGTGTCCATGCTATGCCCTATCCCTTCCTACTATGCTCATGAGTGTAGTAACCATAGTAATGCTGGACTTTAGTTTTTTTGCAACATTTGCCTAACTTTTGGGCTACGCTCCAAAGCATAACTAGTGTAGCAACATGAAACTACCTTCAAAAGCTTCTAGAGCTTAGCACAAGCCTTCATTCTAGCTCCAACACTCCTCCAGCAAGCAAGATCAGCAACTTGCACTTTCTTTACACCCCCTTATGTCCCAAAATTGTACCTACGCTTGACTCCACTTAAAAGAGGGGAGAGCATAGTCCCAAAGCATAGCCTCCAAATTGCACTATTTTGCACTATTTTTAGGTACATTGCAATATTTTTTGACTTTGGCACATGTAGTCTTGGCAACCTAGTCATAGTCTGGTAGTCTCTTGGGGTCTAGTGGAGCACACCAAAGCCTAGCACTAGTTGCTCTAGTGGGAGGGTAGTTGAAGTCAGTGTAGCCCCATCTACCCTTTGCCATGTGTTGCCTGATCTACATTTCACATCAACCCTAACCATATAAATACCCCTATGTTTCACATTTTAGGGGATAGAATTTTTGAGGGGTTGACATTTTTGAGGAGTTCGCACATTCAAGTAGTAGTTGGCATTTTTAGAGTACCACTTGGCACCCAAGGCACCCCAAGCACCTTGCACACTAGAGTGTATTAGCACCTTGGCAACACCTTTGCATGACACTATAGTAGCCAACCCAGCAAGCACTACTGTAGCCTGCAATGGACATCGATCTTCACCCCTAGACATCCTAGAGACTATGGATAAGCTACTACTACACCTATCTATACACTACATACCTTCTAACATCTCTTTTGTAATTGTTGTGCTTCCCATTTGGGGTGGTTCCATTCTCTCTCTCTCTCAAACTCTACACTTTTAAGCATTTCTGATGCACTTTTCTTTGACATTTTAGCATTGCATTCGCATCTCCTCACTACTTTACATGTTTTTTTTTGCATGTTCACATCATCATTCTTGCATTAGAAAACCGTACTATGCTAGGGCTTAGTTGGCCCTGATACTACTGAAAACATCATTAAAATGCTTAGCATCATTTCACAACATCAACACTTGCATTTCGACTAACCATGCCACCCCTGGTTGCACCCAATACCCTAGTTGTAGCCAGCAAAGTTCCTATTCAATTGACAAGATTGTCCAAAGCACTTTACCTCCATTTTCTAGCAAGGCCCTCATGCAAAGGTGAGGTCAAGGTTTTGCACCCATGAACCCCTTGGTGTTGTAGCCACCAATGTTTTTGGTCATCACAATTATCATTTTCATATATCTTTGTAGCACAAGTGGCATTCTCTCATTGATGTTGTGGTGCTAAACCTTCCTATGTTACTAGCCATGACATGTGATGGAGGTGAGTATGAGAATATTAAGGATATGGTGGAGTGTAAGAGGTGTGAGGTGGTGATCTCATAGAAGATGTTGCGGGTTGATAATATTCAAGAGATTTGTAGTAGTGATTTGAGGTAGAAGAAGTAGAACTTTTTGGGGAAATAGGTTGTTAAATGTAGTATTCAAATGGGTCTAGTTGATAAGGGTAGTGTTGTTTTGATGATGGCCTCCCCCATGACTATGGGTTTTACCACTATGGTTGATGATAGTGTTGAGGCTAGTAAGAAATTCCACTAGGATAGTACAATTAGCTGTTGGATTGTTTATAATTATCTTGTGAGAAAGGCAATTTCCTAGGCATTTGCTTTTGTACAAACTTTGGATTCAGTGCAAAAGCCTAATACTCATGTAGATGTAACATGATTGGGCAATAGCCCTTTGGATGGTCATATAGGTAGATGTCACATACATCATCTTCTTCAATGGTTAAGTCCATAGCCTCTTCTTCTTTAGCCATTTCCCCTTTTTTTCAATCAGTGTTCTTACTTGTCTCTTGGTTCCTTTTCCTCCTTTTGTTGTGTTCACTTGATTTTTTTTCTTGAATTACTCTCTTCTCTACAATTTCTACACAAGTTGTAACTTTCTCATTTATCCATTCCAACATCTTATCTAGTCTTGCCTAAAGTGTAGTAATAGACTATTGCATTGGCAAGGTTTGTTGTGAGATTACCTCATTGAGAACTTCCTCTTTTTCCTTATCATAGAGATGAACCCTCTTCTTATAAAGCGTTGGGTCCCAGTGATATTCCTCAACATTCATTCATTTACATAACTCTCCTACTTCTTTTGCCATCCACTCAATTAGCCTTTGTATCTTATGTACTTTTAATTTGTATAACTGACCTTGGGCATAAATCCCAAGGGTCTCTCTCATTTGACTATGAAGTTCATTTATGATTTGGACAAGTTGCACTTCTTAAGAGAAACCATGGATTAGACATCTATATAGTAGAGAATAGTATCTATCTAGGGCCATATCCAAAGCTTCATGGTGTTCTTGTTTCCATCCTTGGATTTTTTTCCCTAAGTTGGACACCCTCACATAGGTTTGGTATTTCTCATTAAAGAGTTTTAGCATTGTGGACCACTGATGGATTGAATTTGGATTCAACAATCTATACTACACTTCGAATTTGTCTATTAGTATCCTAGGAAAGAGCTTAAGCTTTTTCCACTCACTTTCAATGTTCTGTAAGATGTAAGCATCATTGAAGGCTTATAAATAATGTTGAGGATTAGAATTATAGCCTCCCACAAATTTAGGGATGTTATTCATATAAACCCTTTTGAGGTGACTTTTCCTTCAATTCCTATGGGGTATTTTAACTACCTTTGTAATCCACATCATGCTCTTAGTAGCCAACAAGGGTTCACCATTATTAGACATGTCATGGTAAAAATTTCTATTTCTATTTTTATCCTCATTTTTATGTTTCTAATTTTTCTCTTGGTTTTGAATCTTTCTTTATCTTGACCCCATAGTGGAGCTCTATATTTATACCTACGTTCATCTTCATTAGAATTAGATGTTGAAGAGGAAGAGGAACATGAGAAACTAGGAGAATTGCCATGGCTTCTATAGTGCTTTCCATGGTCCCTTGGTTTATATTTTTTAGGTTTTGAGGAGGTGTTAGGCCTTAAGGTCCTTCTTAATCTAGGACTTACTCCATATCCTCTAGGATTGTCTACCTTAGATGAATGTAGTCCTTGAGTGTAGTAATTATCATCATGAACATATGAAATCCCTGTATGAGGTTGGTCACTTCAATTTTCTTCAATATATGTCTCATTAGTTCTCTAATGAATGTTCTCTTCATATGATGCATTATTGATTCCATGTGAAAGAGAAATTGTTGTTAGTTAATGATGTGTGTGACTTAATATTTTCTAAAATATAAATTATTAATGCATTTACAACAATAACGTATCATAGAACTAATCTAGATAACTAGCACCATCCTTGGCAATGATGCCAATGATGAGTGGTAGGTACCCCTACACCCAACCATACGAATCACAAGCATTCATGCATGATCCAATCAAACTCCATAAAATGGGACTAGTTGTGGCATCTAGATTGTTATATCTTGATCATATTTCACTATCTTCCCACCTAGACTAGTGGTAGCTTTGTCATGTATAGTTTAGTCCAAAGTAAGGCATATAATAATTGATGTTATTGCAGCCTTATGTTACTCCTAAAAATAATAGAGAAATTAATTATTTAATCCAATTAACAATGGAAAGTAAATTCTAAAGTAGCCTACATGTGATCAGCATCCATTGCTAACCTTCTGTACATACCTTGGACCTTGTGCAACAACTATTGGGATTACCAAGCATATCATTATTGGGCATACCAAACGATAACACTACTAGGTTACCAAGTAATTACACTTAAGCACTCGCGATTAGTCATACTCATTTTGCTTGATGAAAAAAATAATAAAGAGCAATAAATGATAAACATTAACTAAGGAAAACATTAATCATTTAAGTAATTAATAATAATAAAGCTAAGTGGATGTTGTAATGATGGAAGTAATCTCAATCATTATTGCCAAACATGTAATGTGTCCAAGTACATCACATTTGAATAAGGATGTCATACAATCACTTAACATCACATTGCGGGCATACACTAGAAACAAACTAACACCTATCTATTCTCTTCTCTATGTCTAAATCTATCTCCAAACTATGCACCCAAGTGTTGTATTTATAGGCTAGCACGAATGAGGTGAAATTGGATCCCTAACATCAAAGGTTGTGTCCCAATATCGAATGCCCAGTAATGCAACTCTGATATTAAAGCCCTACCAAAACATGACTCATCACTAATCCTATAAATACCTACTTAAAAATCAATTTAGGATCAATTTCTTAAGATCCAAGAGCATGTTTTTGAATTTCAAGAGATCCAAAGGATTAGTACCTACATCCACTACATCACCTACATGCTCCATGGTTACCCCCATCATTCTTGGTAGTTCATGAGCTTCATCTTGGTGCTTAAGTCTCTGGTAACACATACAAATATGTGTATGTAGCAGCAATGTCATCTATTCTAGTGTTAGCCATTTTTTAGTGCCAATGTCACCTATGGGACTATGCATGATAACAACCATGTTTTGATCCCAAATCAACTCCAATCAATGCTAAACACTTCTTCATCCATAACTAAAGATTAAATTTTATCATCAAAACTCTTACTTTTCTCATAAACTAAGTTTCTATTGTCAATTTTATTTTATAGTATACATTCTCTCATCATTGTAGTACTTATTCCTTCTTAGGAGGTAAAATCCATTTATTTAATCAAGCATTTTTATTCTTTGGAAAGGGAACTTAAACTCCTTTCAACATATCAATTTTTCATTTTGTTACTAGTTCATGCTTCTTTTAAACTAAATTTCATTACTTTGAATCTATTTGATATCACTAATTTCCCTATTGATTCAACATTGGATGTTAGGCTAAGTTCATATTTGATTGAAGATTCATACCTCTTTGTTTCATAATTGTTCACTTATTGAGGATAATATCATTCTAAAGACTATTTATGATCATAGATTATATATTTAATATTTTATTTTTGGATATGTTCTTATAGGGTTGTGAAAGATTAATTTTGCAAGAATAGTCTCATTACAATAGGTGAAGGATGTGATGAAAACCATCAATGGGTGGTCATACCTTGAAGATTTTTTGGTGATTCATTTGAAAAATAGAAAGGGAAATTTTATCATTATCATAGAAAGCTCTTGGCTTATCAAAATTAATGCTAGACTAAGAATTAGAGACCTCTCCTAAGAAATCTCCAAGAAGAATGAACATAGAGTGGTATAAAAGCAATGAGTTCCATGTATCATGTACAACAATATAGGACGAAATTGCATGTAGAAAGTCTATATAATTAAATAAAAAGATATTTTGATATGTAAGTCAAATGTAGAAGAATTCTTTAATATGCATGGAAGGACAAGAAGTACTCATAAATGCCTACATAGGTGAAATGGATGAAATGAAGTAAATTCAACAATGACTTTGCCAAGCATAACATCATCAATAAGATACAATTGACTAAGGAAAGTTGAAATCCCAAAAAGGATAAAATGAAAGCCTATTAAACTAAAGAGATTTCTAGAATCCCTTGAATATATATTCATAAACAATGATACACTAGCAATAATTAATGCATATCTCATAAAATAATAGAAACATTAGTTACTTGAGGTGGTTAACAAATATCCAACAACATTTGTTTGGTCATATGATGAAATTACAAGTACTAATCTACACATGTTAATAAATAATTTGCATAGATCCTATAATAAAGCCAAAACACCAACCATAGTGTAGGTTGAATTCCAATTTAATACAAATGATGAAACAAGAAATTGAAAAGCTCATTAAGATGAGATTCATCTATCCTATTATGGATAGTGAGTAGTGAACCCACTCATAATCATCTATAGAAAAGAAGGCTAATGGTGATTCTATATTAACTTTATACTATTAAACATGATGATGTACAAAGATAATTTTGCATTTTTATTTGTTAACCAAGTGCTAGATATTATTATGGGGTAGAACTATTATACTTTTTTCAATGGCTATAGTGACTATAATTAAATTCAGATGTCTCAAAAAGACTAGGTCAAAACTACATTAATAAGTTCCTAGGGAACTTCGGCATACAAAAAGATGCACTTAGGCTTGTGCAATGCTTCCACAAATTTTCCAACATAATTTATACTAACATAATTATTGAAGACAAGTAAACATTCTTCTTTGCTAAGACTTGGATTATATTTGGTATGATATTTGATTCTTACAAGTTCCCAAGCTACGGGAGTTAATTCCTAAGGATAAATTTTATGGATAAGATTAAGGACTATTATCTTGAACAAGGCCCTCCAATTATATAGTCCTTATGGTAGAATTATGACAACGTCCTTTGATCCCAGAGGTTGATCAATATCTACGAGTTTCTTAACTTACATTTATGTTCTAGTTTCTTAGTCTTCATTATTTAACTTAGATTTGTAAATTAGACAAGAAAAATAATTTGGATAATATAAGTAGGGAATGAGTATTTTTCCTCTCTTTACTTAGGTAACTAGAAATATAAGATGCATATAGTATACTCTAATTAGAATTGATGATTGATGATTGGTAGACCTTTAATTTAGCTTTTCCATTACCTATAGATTAAGGTAGGTATCAACTAGATAAGATATATTTTTCTAAATGTTCTTCTCATTTATATTTTTATTTGTAGAATGCATGAGATAACTCTAAACTATTCAACCCCATTTTGAAAGGAAAAATTAAAGCATTGGAACATTGGAAAATGGAAACTTCACTTGAGCATAGAGAAACACCCTTCATGTAGACTCATTCAAGGATGAATGAAAGCTAATAAGGGTAGTTTATTACATTTCCATTCCTAAAATGGAGTCATTCTATAATTAATTTGGTGTCTCTTTATAACAAATAATGTAATTATTGTGATACGACCAAAAAAAACATGTTGTAATAATAGGCATATCTCTTGATGTAACCTTTGTGGGCTTAACATTAGATATTTATACATAAGAATTAGAGGTTGTATTAGCATGGAGTTGTAGATTTGATAAAATAGAGTAATAGGTATAGGGTTAAGCTAGATACAAGCCTAACTATTATGGCATTGCTAAATTACCTCTAAAGAATAGATGTCAAAGGAAGATAGCTCTAAGGAACCCTTAAAGCATGTCTAAGATATAATATTCTCATACTAATAAGGTTTTCTTTTCATTTCCTTCTACATTTTCCATGTCACATTCATTATGCATAATGTCAAATGTTATATATATTTAATATTTGCTATGGTATTTAGAAATGAAAAGTTACAATACTACTCAATGACTTTCTCCCAAAGCTTTATGGTATGACTCATTAGCTTAATTCCTATATAGTTCATATAATTTTGCACAAATTCTTTATTCTTATAGATGGAGAAAAAATGTTTTTTCTTCCATATCGATGAATAATGAATATAAACATAGCATTATAAGCTTGATCATGATTACTTTTTGGTCAAATTAGTGGACACCATTTTGGAAAATAGATTAAGAAATTTGATAGAAAAACATCATTTTACATTCAATTTAACAATTAAGTTAAAACATATCCAAGAGTGGATATGTAGATGTGTATTATGGTGAGGTTTGTATTAATCAAGTTAAAGACACGAAGAGCAATGCATTTACTACTAGGTTAAGAAAAGTAAGAAATTATGAAATTAGTCATTAATAAGATGGATTCACAAGTCTTAGATGACATTTTTTTATTGTAACTTTGAATTTGTAAAATCTATCTTATTTTTCTTTTTAATATTTTAGGTTAAGGTTCTAGTTATAATGATTTTGCCCATATAAGAAGATTATATTTTTTTTTCTTATACTAATTAAATTTTTTGTTAATCTCTTTTTATGGGATTTAGTGATGTCTTAACTTTCCCTCTAAAACTATAATTTTTCACTACAAAAAATTTTACATTTACACTATTTAATTTCAAATATATAATCTAATCAAGCTCATCCACCAACAATAACAATCACTAAAGATTTAGAACAAATGATTGGTAAGCATATGTAGCATGTCAAATAATAGTAATGATCTACTCAAATAGTATTGTGCATTATCCTTATTGGAAATTAGATATTTAGGAAATTAGATACTTAGCTTTTGGTGATGTGTAGTAATTTTTTCTTTTGAAGTTTCATTATTGATAGTAATCAAAATCTAAGTAAAAGAGTTACAAGAGATAATTCTCAAAAGAAATATCATCATCATCATCTTAGCCTTATTTCAACAATGATGAGTGGTGAGGTACCCCTACACTCAACCATACGAATACGAGTGTTTCACGCACGTTCTGGTCGAACTCCAAGGACCAAGTGCTTATGCACCTTAATGGAACACTCAGGGTTAATCAATCATTGTCTTCCCAAACTTACTTGTATTGTCATGATTGTATGGTTAAGTAAGCTTGAGGTATATGATTTTTATAGATTTTTTATTTTTTATGTCTTCTGCTAATAAAGGAGAGGGAGAGAGAACTAAGTGGCTAACTTACATTAACTATTCGTTAACAAGTTTCTAAATGTTCCTAACAGTAGTATCCATTCCCACTTGCTGTACACATCCTGAACTAGTGCAATGTTGCTGGGGTTACCAAACACTAATCATTATTGGGTTACCAAGTGCTACACACATGCTCGAAGTAGTCATACTGAGTGTATTTAGCTAAGAAGGTTGAAGGTTGAGAGAGATATTAGTTAACTAGGAAAGTGTTAAACAATCATTAATTACTAATTAACTTAATTTGTATGCTGCAAGGTTTATCATAAAGTTTGTCTTTATTGTGGTACACAAAATTGTGCTTAGGTACAAATTGCTCGAATAAAAATATGTTCACTCTATAACTTCTACTGTGGGCACACAGAAATAATTCTAACTCTAGAATTACAAAACTACAAGTGTCTAGCTAAGGGTCTAAATCTAATTGGATCGGAACCAAGGGCACCGCCTCTTATTTATAGAAGATGAGACAGGATGCGATATCGTGTGGTGGATGTGATATCGCCTATGCAATATTGCGTACGCGATATCGTGGTTCATCATACCCCCATGACTGAATGAAAACTCATCCTCAAGTTCCTTACAAAATATTAGGAAGGTATGGGATTATTGACTTGAATGAAAACTAATGATGAATGGGATGACATGTGAATAGATCAACATTACAATACATGGCAACATTAGTGTTCATAACTACAAGAGTGAACACTATACACAATTGACATCCAATCTCATTTGGCAGCTGAGAGAGAAGAGAGAGAGAAAGAGAGAGAAAATGAGAAGATGTGTTGCTGTCGATGCTAAGATTGCACCTTCCATTGTCCATCCATAACCACATCATCAATCTTGTTCCTTACACAATCATTCCAGCACCAGTCCATCCTAAGTGTTTTCTCCAGGTCCAATCCATTATTGTATGATTACCATCTACACACACAACACACTCACATATGAGCAAGGATAAGTAAATCAAAATATAGTTGATACCTTTCCTCGGTGTAAGATCCATCAACTGAGTTGTGATATGGTCAATACGAATTCTAGAGATATAACACTGGTGACTATCCAAGTTGTAGGGGTTAGGAAAATTTTAAAAAATTGGACTAGGGACCCCATGACTAAGAGTGATCCTCTAGTAGCGATAGAATAGAAAAGGATAAGGAATAAGGAATATGGAGAAAAAGAAACAACGAAAACACTCATAAAATGGATGTCAGATATCGGAATGAAACAAAACAAAAAAAATGTTGATTGCAAAAATGTTTAAGGGAAAGAAGTTAACTGATGCACCAAATAGGAATGCCAGAGGGTCCTCACCAAAGTAGGCTCATGCCCTTTATGCCCTAACAAATCCACATTCAAAGAGTCCATAGGCTTTGGAAATGTCGTTTGGAAGCAAGAGTTAAAGACTTAACCAAAAGAATCCACCAAAGAGAAAGCAATGCATCAACTAAAATATAGACTACTAATACAACTAGCAATGAATTGGGAAATGGAGAAAGAATGATGGGAAGAAATGAATGGAATGGAGTCCTAAGAATAAGGTGGTGTACAACCCCTTGTGTATTTATGGTTAATGTGACTAAGTAGATCTCATTCCAATTCTAGCTTCAAATAATCATCATCTAGTGACTTCGCATTAATACACTTGGCCAATCCATCCACTTAAAGTAACAAGAATTCTTCTACCAAAGAGTCAACACCATTCCGAGAAAAATGAGAAAGGGAGAAGTAGGAAGCGAGAAAGGGCCTTAGTTAGAGGAAATATGTTTCTTTAGTCCCATAGCCAATGCTTGTAGCCCAGATGATTATTTTGTCTAAGGGGTGTGCTTTGAATTCTCTTTTTTTTTTTTTTT
>MNCI01022183.1:0-24738 GCA_015680685.1 Gnetum montanum | reverse complement strand
CCTGAGTAGTTCATCTAGCCGACAACGCACTCAAAATGCACAAAATGCTTCAATAGGTTTTCTAAGTTAAGGATTTTTTCTATGCTACGATACGCTACGTAGCATAGCAAACTTCAGAAGACATTTGCGGATGCGCAGTGCTATGCTATGTTATGCTATGCAACGTAGCATAGCATAGCAAAAGCTAGATGGTCAGTCCCCTTGCTCGACTTCAAGTCCTTCAACAATGTCTCCTTCCGTCAGAAAGCGGGAACTTGGCAAAAAATAGGCCATGTTTGTTGCTATGCTAAGCTAAGCTACATGCCGCAGCGAGGTGTAGCAATTCTACGAAAGTGACAGAATTCAACTCAAAGGGTGGGATCAGCTAGTTCGCAAGTTTCACGGTGCGAGAGGCAAAGTTTGCAGATTGATGATGTTTTTGTAACTAAGGCCAGTCACTATGCTATGCTACGCTACGTAGCGTAGCATAGTGTAGCAAATATGCAATAAATAGTTAGTGTGCTTCAAAAGTTTCCAATGTATGCAGCAGGACACGACGCAAATTTTTTGCTTTAAGTCAACGGCTACACTACGCTACGCTGCATTACATAGCAGAACGTAACAAGATGCTATGCTACGTCAAACATGCTATGCTACAAAGCATAGCAGAGCATGACAAGTAGTTACGCTACATCAATGCACTTCACCTAATTGCACCATTGCTCTGATAGTGCAATTACAATGTGGTAGACTTGTAATTACGGCATGGCAGGCTTGCCCAACGGTCATGCAGGCACGTGCAACATAGACAAGTCAGCATAAGCCCGGGGCACATGGTGTCCAAATTGCATCTTTCGTGCACCCTTGGTCCTATAAATACCCCAATGAGCAATGCTTGAAGGGTTTGGATTTTTTTTGGCATTTTTAGTCTGCTAACAATGTTGTTGGTGGACAAGCAAAAATTAGCACTGTAACCTTGAGCATTGTAAGCTTTCTGTTTAACATTGTAGATAGTTAGCACTCTCTGTCGGCATTTTGTTCTACCCTTTTCTACCAAATTGTTCCTCAGGAGCTTGGCAAGACATAAAGCCTTTTTGATTGCTTTCAAATTCCTTCGTTTTTCTCTTCTGCAAAACTGTTTAGCTTTCCAATTCCTTTACTTTCTCCCGTTTGCGAAACTGCCTAGCTTAGTAACAATGAGTTCCGCAACTACTACTGCTAACACCTTTAACGTCGAGGTTCCTATCATGGTTCAAGGCATCACAGGTGCTGAACAACCATTGAACCCAATGTTGGAAACACGTCAATCCCTCAGGATCCAAAACCGGGGACCTGAGGGCTTGGCTCAGCAACATGAGCACTATAACTTCCTCTATGCAAAGGTTCAAGCAAACCTGCCTTTGGATGTACACGAATTCGAAGGCAAACATAGCTTCAAGTTCGCTTACTATGGCAAGAAGGAGTTTGTTCCCACTCTCGGTGCTTCCATACCTTTGACACAGACAAATCAACCAGCTAATCCAGTTGGCTAGCCTTAGGGAGTAACAAGACACAACATCTAACCAGGATGATGCCTTCTAGGAAGGATAGGAGGAACTTGATTCCAAATCCGACGAGGGAGGTCAAACCAACCCCATTCTTGTCCCCCCTACCCAGTCCTTCTGGGCCAATCCATTATCTGTCACCACTTCCTTTGTGATCACGCCTACGCTCATGCAGCCTACAACTACAACTGCAATGGGTAGCCATGTCACCTTCCCGACATGTCAACGCCCTTATTCCCCTGTTTCATTTGCAGAAACTATGCCTCCGCAAACTATTCATTAGCCCATTCCTATAGCACATCATACACCAATCATGGCTACCCTGCCACATGTTGATGCTCTACCTACTTTATAGTCATACGCAACTTCCGTTTCCATTCCTGCGTTCACGCCTGTTCCACCCACCGTAGCGTGCCCGAGCTCATCCACATGGTGGACCCCATTTACTTCTTCACCTATTCCACAACCATCGCAGATGTTTCATTATGTTTACCCTCAGACCTACCAAACCCCGCACACAGTACAACCCAACACAAGGCTATGGTCTATTCTGTCGATGACATAAGCGATTTATTCGGCAGCCCAACCTGTGGTTGCTGCTCCAATAGCACCACCTACTGGGTGGTGGATAGTGCAAGTAGCACTATTCACGAGGGCTATCCAAATAGTACCACTGATGGGTCATGTTGCCACCCCCACCATTCCATAGATGGGAGCTACCTCGGTAGTTCCTCAACCATCCACAACATCGCAGGGTTTGGACCAAGTGTTCCAACTCATCCAGACCCTCACAGAGGAAATAAAATGCCTCAAAGCTATTGGGTCTGACATGGTACAAGTTATGGACTTTTACCAAGATGACCCCATCAACCCCTACAATCCCCACTCTGACATTACCCCTAGGGATGTCTCTCCCCCACTTCATGAAGTATGATGGGGAAGGAGATCCCAATGCCCATATTATTACCTTTAGGTATGAATGCCTTCTACTGCAACAATGGCCGCACATGATTATTCATGTCTTTACTATGTCCCTAATCGAAAAGGCATTAGATTGGTACCGTGCACTACCATGTTCATCTATTTCAACTCTGGAAGAGCTTCTGACCTAGTTCGTGATGTGCTTGAAGTACAACTTGAAGCCAAAAATCACGTTGGATCAATTGATGAGCATGAAGCAAGATCCTTTAGAGCCAATCCAAAAGTTCATCTAGCATTGGAATGAAACCCTTAACAAAATTCATGAGCCCATCGTGGAGGCCCATTTGTTGGCTATCTTTAAGGATGTAGTGAATGACTTTATCAAGTCTAAACTGTACTACCTCGTCCCTTGCACTCTTAGTCAAGCCTTCGCTCAGAGCAAGAGTATACAGGACGTGGCTGAGGCAAGCAAAGACTTGGCCTACATTGCGTACAAAAACACATTCACAAAGAAGGACAAGGGTAAAGCCCCAACAACCACAGTGGCCGCTATGGCAACTGAGGCGAAGCCTAAACCTAGTAACAATAGTAACAAGAATAACAAGAAATTGACCGTACCTGTAGCTAACCCTGTGCCCAGGCAGGGTGACGCACCGCAACCTGTTATACTTGCACCTGAGACATCTGCGCAACCCAAACTGAACTTTGAACATAAAGATCAGTCAAAGTATACCCCACTGCTTCTCAAGCCTTTGGAACTTATGAATTAGTTGTTGGTAGCGGGGCACATCCAACACAAGCAGATGTCGGAAGAAGAAATCAGGAGACATTAGCGCTACTGCGAGCTCTTTAGGAACCCTTCTTTGGCCTTGCCCAACGAGCCCCTAGTTCCTAAGGGTTTTAGGCTAGATAGGTTTTGTAACTATCACTAACAGTGTGGTCACAACACAGATTACTGTGTGGCATTACAAATGACATCCAAAGATTGATCGATCAGGGAAAACTGGTATTGGACGAAACCAACCTAGTACGCCTTGAGAACCAATCTATGCATGCCTACACAAACCCCTTCAATGCCAATAATGTCGATTACGTCATCAATGCCATCAATATTGACAGTGATCCTAGGCCACCCCAGTAACCATTTGTGGTTTGTGTGCCTCAGAGTAGTGCACTAGCACCACCAATGGCTGGTTGAAGCTCGTAATAGCCATTTGTTCTGAGAGTGGCTCCGCGAGCATCCATATTTGTGCCACCTATTGGCAAAGCCACGTGACTTTGCCCACTAACACCATCAATGCCTTTCATCATCAGGGGCTGACTCCTTCGATAGCCCTCACCCCGCACAAGACAACTGAACAACCTTCTCGTCCTAAGAAATGAGAAGTGCATTTTGCAGGTGAGACATCGAGAGGAAGTATCGTTCCTAGTATTTCCATGTTTACATCTTCACTCCTTGCGTCTATGCCATCTTCACCAAAGATGATTTTTGCTATAATTGCACAGTCTGCACCACCCTACCAAAAAGGGTTTGAAGTCAAACTCGAAGTTGCCCCTCCTCAGGAAATTCATCTTCTGGGATGAATCAAAGAATAGGAAAGCATTAAACAAGGGGGTGACCAAGACCTTTTGGATACCCTCACTTAGGTCAAGCAAGCTCTAAAATAGAAAAACACTAAATTGAGCTTGTACGACCCAATCATGATGTTCGTCCCACACCATGAGGCTTTGATCCACATGTTGACAGCAATTCCAGTCAACGAAGACATGTCAGCGGAAGAGGAAGCGATCCACTCGGTCATGCTTCCCTTCATGCCTATAGAACTAGAACCGTCTCAACTGACTTTCAGTAATGACTTCATTAGGGATGATCCCGAAAGGGGTTAGGAAACTATAGCATCCCTTTTTATCATAATTTGGATCAGCCAACACCGGATCTGAAGGGTACACGTTGATGATGGGGCTGCCACGAACGTCATCCCCTTCCCTATTATGGACAAGTTGGGCTTGGTCAACCAGATCAAACCCACAATGACGTCATGCCTGAGGGAATTCAATGGGGCACGCATCTTATTGAAAGGCATAGTCCACATAAAGTTCATGGCAGGGGACTAGTTCCCCACAAACGCAACGTTCATCATGGTCGAGGAAATGCCTGGGTTTAACCTAATCTTGGGAAGATCATGGTTAGCACAACTTAGGATCGTCTATTTTCCCATTCATCATAAAATCCACCTACCATATGCAGGGAGGGAGGTGGTGATTCATGGTGATGTGGTAGTGGCACAAGCAATCAACAATGTAGACATGGAGCAAGGCTTAGAGGTTGTAACCTCTAAGGATGAAGTGCCTGCTTACGCACACGTTAACCATCTAGCGGGAGAATCGGCTTAGTAGGTCGATCTCCAAGATGAAAGTGCTTTGGTTGAGTTACCCTTCCAAGCGGGCGACAATGATGTAAACAAATACCCTGGCAAAGCGTCTCAGCCTTACACTCCACTCAATCCATGATGGGTTAAGAAGCAGCTATGAATAGCGTAGCAACCCTGCTACTTCCTTCCCAGTCGCCATTCTTTGCACATTACCACCCTTCATGATTTACAATCCATCTATCTATGTAAGTTACTAGTTAGTCATTGTTCAAGTTGTTAATGTATCATCTCTTTGGCATGCTACGCTATGGCCCGAAATGGCCTAAAACTGGAAAAGGCCCAAAATGGCCTAAAACTAGCGAAGGCTCGAAACGACCTAAAACTAGCACATAAAAGCATGAAAATTTTACACAAAACATAGCATGTATACAATGCACAAGTTAATGCAGAATTAATTTCCTTTCCGAAATTCTCTTCTTTATTCAAAATCTTTGCTTTTTGGATAATGTTTGCAAAAAAGTTTATAAAAATTCAAAATTTCAAAAAAAAAAAAAAAATTTCCTAGCTATCACAGGTTGTCCCTATTCACATCATCTTCACCATTCATTGCTACATCATTTCCTTTTACACGGCCTTCCCTTGCATTGTCCTATGCTAATTCTTCATTCCTTCCTTCTATGNAATTCTTCATTCCTTCCTTCTACGGGCCCTGCACCCTCATCTGGAACCTACATCATAGGAATGAAGTGGTCGGCTAAAGCAATGCATGCAAGCTACAACAGAGCATGAGCATTAATATAGTAGAAAGCAACTAACTTGAGAAGGGCCTATGTCCATCTCAAAGGGTATTTGGTCTAAATAGAGCCTGAGGCGGTGCTAGACCTCCTCTACCGTAATGTCCACCCAACGCTTGTTGCTTAGTTTAGCGTCTATAGCAGCTCTCTCCCTTTCAGTGGTTGTCCACCTTGGTGTTCCCGAAGAAAAGGAGACAGTTGCGGTCTCTCTTGTGGGAAAGTCCACTTTCCAGTCAAGAGATTGCATAACCTTTACTTGCTCTTTGAACTTGGCATAGGCCTCAGAAACATTGATGGCACTTACGAATGCTTTATACGTAAATCCTCCACAGCAGCGTCCTTGTATAGTTTATGATGGGTGACATTTTTTGGTTTATACAGGTGTCTGTGGTTTTTCTGGGATTGCCCCCATTCATAAACCTTGACACTAAAATCTTTTAAATCCTGACACTTCTAGGCTAGCAAGTGCATTTGCATTTGATGTTCTATTATTCCGCAGGTGACTTCGACATTCTGAGATGCGAAGGTTCAAAATCTGACGTATTCTATCACAGATGTGCACTAGTCCTCATTATTAGTGTCATGGGCTATGAGGAATTTGTTCCTCAACTTGAGATCCTCCACCTTGGTGCTCAAGTCGACCTCCTTTTGCTCAGCCTTTTGGACCCACTTCCACAAGTCCTCGTTGATGTGCTTATACTCCCACAAGGAGCATGCTGAGTGCAAAGCGCATTTGCAACCCTCATCGTATGCGCGACAAGACACCTTGATCACTTCAGGTAGGAATGCAGGCACGACATTGAGTTTCAAAAGCTGTGCTAGGTCCCATTTGAGTTGAGAGGCTACCATGACACAAAGAGCATAGCGATCGTGTTAGCATAGCAAGATTAGCTAGCTCAAGAAATTCTAACGTAGCAACATGAGAGCACCTAACACTACTTCTTACTGACGTTAGGGTCTGCCTACTAAAGATAGCTGATCATGTCATTAATGATTCCCTGCATAAATGTAAACTTATCAGGGATCTCAACCCATGGTTCTGCACGAGTCAGAGGGGGTCTTGCAACATCAATAGTGGCACTTGTTACATAACTAAACATATTAGTAATGGCTGAAATGGGCTATGACAAGTTAGACACATTACCAAACTCACTAGCGTCCAACTATAGTCTCCCTTCTTGTTGATGCAAGATGATGGCGACAACCTTGGTGGAAGTCCCTGCCAAGTCTGTATAGGCCTCTTCTTCTTGCGCTGGTGCCTTTCCTTTTGAGAGACTAGCATCTTTTTTATTCAAAGGAGACTCTTCTTCGTCTCCAAAAATGCCCTCCTCGTTAGTAGGAGGATTCTACCTGATGACGAGAACCCCTGCCTTAGCGATAGGAGTTCTTTCCTTCTCGTCTAGGACCCTTCTCTTTGAGACTAGGGCCTCCATGTCTTTATTCATTGCCCCCATCTAAGGGGTTGACACCTCTTCATCGCCTTCTTCTTCTTCTTCTTCTTCTTCTACTAGTTAAGAAGCATGTTCACATTAGCCCAAAACAAGTTACATTAAAGCAGGTGCTACGCTACATTAAGCCTTCTAGCGAAGCATAGCATAGTAGATAATAACAAAGTAGGCATTAAACAAAAGCATTTACCAATGAGGGGTTATGTCCTCTGTAGTTTAAGCTGCAGTCTCCACCCCACCTCTTCCTCCATGCGAAGGGTTTCCTTAGTTAGAGGAGGCCTCTTCCGCTGCAACTTACTGACCACAGTCTCGGCTATGAGACACTCCCCTAGTGACATGCTACTAGCTATAGTGGAAGGTGCCTCTCCTACTCTATCTTGGCCAAGAAAGTTATGAGCCTCTCAATCCTTAGTCGTCATAGAGAACGACTCCCCAATTATTTTCGGAAGATCTTAGGCTTGGATGGCCGGGAGGATCTAGCGAATCCACGGTCTGAAAATCTAATTGTGTTTTTGCATGACCCAGGCCCCATTTTCATGAACCACCTGAAACTCTGTGAAGTGCTTTAGACAGGCTATGTAAAAGGCATAATATATATTGGAATGGGACTCCGTTTTCTTATGGAGTCCCAAGGTTTCGATCTGCAAGCCTTTACATAGAAACCTGGCCCAGTTGTAACGTGCCCCCTCTTCCATGATCTCATGCATTATCCAGGCCCACTCAATATCTAGGACCTTTCCTTGGAAAAGTAGCTAGAGGAATGTGCGAGCACAGAAGATAGGGTAAATCCCCTTGGCGGGTCCTTCTTTAAGCTTCTCCATGGGGAGCCCCTTTTGCTCCTTAGCAATCCCTAATCACTCCTGAATGTCCTTCTTCTGAAGGGTCAGCTCCTTCTTTTCCTTTGACCCTATGAGGATACCATCAACAGGGACATTGAAGAGGTCCATGAATAGTTGGTCATTGATTTTAATAACCACCTGTATGCCCTATATGCGCATGTGGAAGCGACTCGCCTTGTCGGAAAAGGAGTCAATCAGGGAGAGCATCTTGGCTGCAGGAATGCTTGGATTCAGGGCTAGGAATAGATCCATAAGCCTAGCCTTTTGGATATTCTGAACCAAGGAGTCTAAAGCTGCATCGTTTATCCTTCATTGGCTCATATCTACTTCTCCATACTTGAAGTAGATGTTTGCCTCTTGTGTCTCGGTGGTTATCACCATCACCTCTTGAGGCTTCCTCGCCCCTATAACAGTTTTCACAAGAAACATTTAGTATAATAGTTTTCACAAGAAATGTTTAGCATAAAAACATAGAAAATCCAAAGATTGCAAAGACACTTGAGCATGCAACACTTACTTCTCAGCCTACCAGGTCTGTATGGTGATGGGAACGGTGGAAGACTAACTAGAACTTGTTCAATAGTAATCGGCTTGAAGGGTTCTGCCCACCCCTCATCTAGCCAACTAGACCCCTTGCGCTGATCGTAGGGAATGGGGAATAGGTGTCGGTAGGTGTGGTATTCACCCCCACATTGACCAATCACACTCGTCCATAGGTTCTCAGTAGAAGAGAACTTTTGTAGGGCTATCTATGTCATAGTCAACAGACCCAGTCGGTCATGAACCACTTCCTTGTTGATATAGAACTTGGTAACAAAAACATATTATTAGCATTTGGCCAATATGGCCAGTGTCGCACAACATAGCAGAAAAAGGTTGCAAAAACTCACCCGCCAGCACAGTAAACAGTTCCTGGTGGGTTTTGGAAGCATGTTGCCATGTAACGTGCAACAAACAATGTGTTGTAAGAATGGTAGCAGTTGTATTCAGGCATATCCTAGATCCAATTCAAACACCTTATCCCTATTAGGTGTTGACTAGATCCTTCTCCCTACCTACTCATGATTGCCCCATCCATCAGAAACCTTAGGATGCCCTGACTTTCCCCAGGTAATATGGCTTTGGTTATGACAACCACCTCTTCCTTCTCTAGATATGACCAAATGATCACACTAAAGTGTTGGAGGAGGTATTGTAGGAACTCCTGTGCCCCTTTCCTGAACCAGACCCCTTGCTCTCCCATGCGTATTTGGGAAGGAGGGGCATTGGCCACGGGTTTGCTTACATGACATAGGACCCCTACAATTTCTAAGATAATCAAAATTTGCCTTAGCCCCATCCTGCACAACACAACCAGCAAGTGTTAGCATCATGTCTAAGTGCAATACACACACAACATAGCGATACCTAGCAGTTCATGCATATAGCTTAGCATAACCCTCTTTCTGCACATAGTGTAGCAAGAACATAAAAGCGCTAGCATAGCAAAAATGGCCTAGCATAGCAACAGAACAATTACCCCTAACAAGGTGATTGACGATATGCCCTGACAAAATGTGTGTCGTACTGTCACATCATGCATGGCCAAACCCTCCTGAAGGTCCTATGCTATGCCATTCGAAAGCCAAGTAAGCTAAACTGTGCAAACCCCCGTGGTTATGACAACTGCAGTAGTGGTGGTTTAAGCAACCTTACATGCAATGATGGCATAGCATTTATGCACCCATTGTATCCAAAATGGGAATAGCGGTGATGCAAAGGCCAAAACAACTTGATGAAAAAAAACACAAATGACTAAGACTAGGATACAAAATGAAAGCAGAGGACAACAGAAGCAAAAAATGATAACAGAATCAAAAAAATAGAGGAAGCATAGTAGCCTATCGAGTCAATGGTGTGTCCTCCAATGCCACGACGTGCGCTTGTGTCATGCGCCCAAGGGTTTTCTTCACCTCCTCGACCTTTGCTAGCGCCAGGTGAGTACATTCCTTCTTCGGAGCCATCGTCCTGCTTGTAGACTTTCCCTCATCACTATTTATAGGAAATCGCCTTGCTTGCTATTAGCATGATCGCCTTGTGCTTCGAAATTTCTATGTGCTCCAAATATGGGCTTNGCAACCCTAGCACAGTTACAACTTTCACAGTTCGAAAAGACCTTAAACTAACATTTTTAGCATAGCATTCCACTCTCGTTACTGGTCCGAAAAGACCTTAAACTAGTAATCCTAGTGTAGCAATGACCTTAATGGTCCGAAAAGATCTTAAACTAGCCATCTTGATCTTCTATGCTCTCGTAGTCTGCAATGAAGCTAAACTAGTGGTTTCGCATTTTCGCATTAGCAGTTTTGCATTTCTCGTACTCGCAATTTTCTATTTTGCATACTACCATTTGGTAGTCTGCAATAACACTAAACTAGTAGCTTGGCATTTGCATGTTAACAGTTTCACACTTTCACATCAACACTTTCACATCTTTAGTAGCTCTGCATCTTCATGCCATAGCGGTCTTCCATAACTTTAAACTGGCAAAATTTCAATCTTTATATCACACTTCGCTAGTTACATCTTATCATTACTTTGCAAGTTTTCGTTATGCACGATTACTACCAATAGGTGCCTCTTAACTAGGCTTTCATCTCATCTTGGTAGGTTAAACAAAAAAATGGAAGTCCATCATGATCTCTCCATGTCTTTAGCTTTAGCAGGTCCACATGGAAAGCTCGCAAGATAATTGAACCCCAACCTGATCGACTGGGGGTTGACCACAGCTAGTACTATAGCATCCTTAGAAACATCTCCAAACTGGCCCAAGCATTTGGTCTGAACTCTAGATTTGGAGGCTGGGGATGTAACTGAGGACCCTCTCGTCAAGACACCTGTGATCATGTCCAAGGGGGAAGTAGAAACATTAAAACTTAGCTCCCTCCTAGACACGTAGATGCACAAAAACATAGCCAAGATTCTACAAGACAACATCAAAGTCTTTGCATGGTCATAGTAACATGTCAAGTTTAGATCTGAGGCTAATACAACACAACATTGTCCTAGACCCGCGCATGAAGGCAGTTAAGTAGAAAGCCCGTAAGATCAAACCAAAAATTGCACTAGCCATGAGGGATGAAATCACGAAGCTATACCAAGCTGGTCTCATCCGTGTAGTTGATTATTTGGAATGGGTGTCCAACATCGTCATGGTTTCTAAGAAAACAAGAGGAATACGGATCTGTATAGACTTTTGGAATCTGAACAAAGCAACGATTAAGGACGATTTCTCACTTCTGAGCATCAATCAACTCATCGACACTATGACTAGTCATGCCTTGCTATCCTTCATGGATGGTTTCTCTGGCTACAACCAAATTCGCATCAACCTAGAGCACTAGCTAACAACAACCTTCATGACCCCATGGGGTACCTTTTGTTACACCATGATGCCTTTTGGGCTCAAGAATGCCAGGGCAACCTACCAACAAGCCATGACTTACATCTTCAACAATTACATCCTAGAAGCACTAAATGACTACGTGGATGATATAGTAATTAAATCCAAAGAGGCAGGTGATCAACCATGCAATCTAGGGGTAGTCCTTAAGTGTTGTCAAATGCACAACTTGCGCCTCAATCCTAAGAAGTGTGTTTTCGGGGTAAAAACCAGATGCATGTTAGGATTCATGGTATCAAAGGCTAGAATACGGGTGGACCCTAATAAAGTCAAGGCCATCATCAACCTAGCACCTCCTACAAACCTTAAGGAGTTATGTGGGTTGCAAGGTAGGGTACAGTTCATTCAAAGGTTTATAGCAAAGTTGACTGACAAGTTACACCCCATGCAACATCTTCTAAAGAAAGGGGTTAACTTCAAGTGGACAACCCAGTGTCAACAAGGCTTCGATGAATTGAAGAAAGAACTTTCGCACCTCCAACTATGCACCCGCCACAAAGGGATAAGCCTTTCTTCATCTACCTTACCACCTCGACACGTCTATTGCTGCACTACTATGTTAGAAACTAGACAACAGATCTGAGATACCAGTGTATTATCTAAGTCATGCATTAACAGTTCACGAGGTAAAATACAACAAAGTGGAGAGGAATTTCCTCGCCTTAGTGTTTGCGTTAAAGAAGTGGAGGCACTACTTTTTTTGCAGTACAATTAACATCATTTGTAAAAGCAACATACTTTGGGCTATCATTAACAACCTGCATGAAAGTAGCTGGATAGCCCAATGGAAGGCAATAACCATGGAGTTTGACCTACACTATGTAAGCTAGTCGTTGAATAAAGGTCAAGCCATAACAACGCAACTTACAGCCTCACCCGTTGATGACCAGGCAACCATAGATCCCAAATTCCCAGATGAGCATGTTTGCACTATCAATAGCATTCCTTCGCATCTAGAAGCCACTTTACACTTTGACGACGCTTCAACTGCATGAGGAGGTAGCACAGCTATCGTCATTATATTCTCCTCTAGGGAAATGCACCCGTTTTCTTATCATTTTTCATTCCCTTGCACCAACAACGTGGCAAAGTACGAGGGGCTACTCAGAGGCCTCTCAGCTGCCCAAACATTATGCATACAACACCTAGCAATCTGCGGTGATTCACAACTAGTTGTGAATCAAATCACCAAGGTCTATGCTTACAAAGCTACACACCAGCAACCCTACTATGACCTAAAAAAAGCCTACTTAAGCAATTTGCAACCATAGATGTGCAACAAGTGCCACGCAATCAAAACATTGTGGTAGATGCCTTAGACACCCCTGCATTAAATATTCCACCATACTTGTTTGCAAACCTGCCAACTTCAATTATCAAATGTCTTGAACCTATCACTTAGGTGGGACATGTGGCCTCCATTAGTGCTGCGGATACCCAGGAGTGGTACACTAACATTAAGGCCTACTTGCAACATGGTGAGTGGATTGACATCTGCTCAGAGAGACGTGATTCACAAGCACACCCGACAATATACACTCATGGGAAATGATGCCCTATGCCAACGTTCTTACGACGTAATATTGCTAACATGCATGGGTGGGGAGTAGGCGCAGAAGGTAGTTAATGAAGTGCATGAGGGACTATAGCATGTAGAGCTATGGCCATGAAAATCATATGCCTAGGGTACCATTGGTCCCATATGGAGCATGATTTTCTGTCAAAATTCAAGACGTGTGACACATGCCAGAGATATGCAAATATCATACATGTCTCACCTGCAGACCTACACCCAACAAAAATCACATGGCCTTTCCAATAACGGGAACTAGACCTCATAGGACCCATCACGCCTAAGTCCTTTGGAAGGCATAGCTTCATTATCACCGCCACTGAGTATTTTACTAAGTGGATGGAAGCGATTCCCTTGAGGAAGATGATGTCTCAGCAGATCTCCACTTCATCCTGGACAACATCATGACAAGAGTTGGGCTTTCAATGACTATTGTAACTAACAATGGGGCCACAATCCAGTAGTACGGAATCCCGAACCTTCTACAATAATCTAGGCATTAGGCAATCATTCTTCTCCCCCTATTACCCGTAGGCGAACGGACAAGCAAAGGCTACAAATAAGTCCATCATCAACCTGCTGAAGCAGATGCTTAATAAAAGGAATAGGCGATGGCACGAAAAAATCCTCTATGTTCTATGGGCCTACATGATGACATGTAGAACCACGACAAGTAAGACTCCTTACAGCCTTGTTTATGGATCTAAAGCAATGTTGCCTCTTGATTTGCAAGTACCATCACTCAGGATGATCCTCTTGGATGTCATCAGTGAAGCCCAGAACAACGGGTCTTGGATCACTGACCTCAACTCCATAGAGGAGGAGTGCACATAGACACTAAGCCACATAGAGCACTACGAGAGCAAGCAGTAGCAAAAGCACCGTGCAGCCCCGCATCAATGGCTAGTACAGAAGGGAGACCTCATCCTCAAGGTTGCCTGCGAGCATGTGAGCAAGTTCTCAGCCAACTGGGAAGGCCCTTACATGGTCACTAAAGCTTTCAGGAATGGAGCCTTAAAGCTGGTGAACATGGACAGCAACGAGTTCGCCAACTTGGTGAATCACTTGTATCTCAAGCTGTACTATATCTGAAGCATGGTGACAACAAGCAATGTCCGCTATGACGTTAAACTGGTGACAACAAGCAGCGTCTGCTATGACATTAAACTGGTGGTGACTATCTGCTATGATGTAAAACTGGTACAGCTAGTCCGCTATGACTATAAACTAGCACGACACGTCTGCTATGATGTTAAACTGGCATGTACAGTCTATCGGGACCTTAAACTAGCATGGCGATCCACTGGGACCCTAAACCAGCACATAGTCTACCAAGACCTTAAACTAGGTTCACATGATGTCCTTGGCATGCACCTGCACCAATTACACATCGAACAAGCGCATGTAGTGCTGATGTGGGGGTGGGAAATTGTAGCTCCAGAGCATAGTTCACGACGTAATGGGGATGTGATTTGGAACATATGCTATGCCTCCACCCTTGGCATTGTGTATATCCTCTGGAGATGTTGTATGACATCTCACTAGCCCTTCGGCCGTACCGTCTCCACGGTCCACTGCCCTGACGGTAGTTCCTTGGCCAGTGCCCGCTACTGGAGTTTTGGCAGTATTGTGGCCTAGCCACAATATTGTTACCCTCCATCCCCCTACTAATGCCTTAGCTTGTAGGACATTTAGCTATGTGGTAGCTGATTCCATAGCTGAACTAAGAATGCATGCCTTTGGCAGGGATTCTAGAGCATTTACACTCACAGCGACTCTCGACACCTTCGACACCGGCTTCACCATGCCAGTGCTGCCAAGGCCACTGTTGGCCTTCCTACTTTGTACACCATACACTAGCAAAGGTATCCAAAAGCTTCAAAAACACCTGCAGCTAGCAAGACCTTCGCCTTCGTTTCGCATCATGGCTATCTCTTCTGGTTTGCACTCTGTGATTCGCAGGGTGTGTCCCGGAGAGGCGTCAGCCAAAGGCACGTCTTGCCACAGCAGCAAATGCTACAATATCACATAGTGAGTGCCTCAACTAGTCTAGCTACTTTAGAGTGCAAATTCCATGATGTGCGTAACACAGCTTGCCGCATGGGAATCATCTCTAGCAGGTCAAAATCCCACATGGATGTAACACAATTCATCCTGGGAAAGAAACACCTATCCTACAAGAGGTCAAAGGTTAGTGAAAGTAAAGATGAAAACCAACTCCCTCAGACTCTGCTAAACCTCATCTTTACCCTTTTTCTTGAACCTCCTTCCTCCCTGCGTCACCCTTGTTTCCCTGCAAAAACCAATGCAACACTCTCAAGTGTAGCCAAGCGATGTCTTAACAATCACTAAGCAGCAATGTTAGCATTGTGGCTTCTATAGTATTGTGTATTCCTTGTCAACATCTCTTAAGCCCCTCCTCCAGATGTCGACAAAGAAGGGCCAATGAAACACCCCAAAATTTGGAGGCATGGTTGCTTCACCAAGTCTTTGTAATTCCCGTAGCGCTATGGAAATTCTTCAGGAGATGGGCACCCTGATGTTCAGACTGTCCAGTTCGGCAAGTTTTCTACTGCAGGTGTCAACAGGCTAAACAGATTCTCCAGCCTACCACTTGAATAGTTCATCTAGCTGACAGTGCACTTAGAATGTGCAAAACGCTTCAACAAGTTTTCTAAGTTAAGGGGTTTTGCTATGCTACGTAATGTAGCAAACTTTAGAAGACGTTTATGGAAGCACATTGCTATGCTATATTATGCTACACAATGTAGCATAGCGTAACAAAAGCTAAATGATCAGTCCCCTCACTCGACTTCAAGTCCTTCAGCAATGTCTCCTTCTGTCAGAAAGTGGCGAACTTTGCAAAAAATAGGCCATGTTTGTTGCTACGCTACGCTAAGCTACATGGCGTAGCGAGGCATAGCAATTCTGTGAAAGTGACAGAAGTCAACTCAAAGGGCAGGATTAGATAGTTCATAAGTTTCATGGTGCGAGAGGCAAAGTTTGCAGATTGACGATGTTTTTGCAACTAAGGCCAGCCAGTCGCTACACTATGCTACGCTATGTAGCGTAGCATAGTGTAGCAAATATGCAATAAATAGTTAGCATGCTTCAAAGGTTTTTAATGCATGCAGTAGGACAGAATGTAAATTTTTTGCTTCAAGTTGGCAGCTACGCTATGCTACGCTGTGTAACGTAGCACAACGTAACAAGATGCTATGCTATAAAGCATAGCAGAGCATGGCAAGCAGTTATGCTACATCAATGCATTTCACCTAATTGCACTGTTACTTTGACAATGCAATTACAACGTGGCAAACTTGTAATTACGGCATGGCAAGCTCATCCAACGATCATGTAGACACGTGCAGTATAGACAGGTCAGTGTAAGCCTAGGGCACATGGTGTCCAAACCGCATCTTTCATGTGCCCTTGGTCCTATAAATACCCTAATGAGGAACGCTTGAAGGGTCCAGGGTTTTTTGGCATTTTTAGTTAGCTAACAATTTTTTTGGCAGACAAGAAAAAATTAGCATTGTAACCTTAAGCATTGTAAGCTTTTTGTTTGACATTGTGGACAGTTAGCACTCTCTGTTGGCATTTTTTTCTGCCCTTTTTCATTGTTAACACCTAAGCCCGCATTCAAGCATACAACTGTCTTACTCTACACTTCTTGGTTACTCTCGGGATCTCTGCATTTCTCAGCATTGTGCAACCGACTATATCCATTTTGATAGAGCAAGGTCATAGCTTTGAAGTGGTGCATTTTTGTAATTGCATTTCACTTTGTCTCTTGTTTACAATTGCATTTTACACTATTTTCTATCTCTTTTACATTTAAGCATTACTTCGCACTATCAGTCTCGTTTTCAAATCACACATTACAAAAGGTTATATTAACACCGACTAAGTCCCTATCTGATTGACCAGGCCATTTAGGGTGCCCTATTTCCATTTTATCTAGTAGGGCCCTTCCATGTATTTGGGGTTAAGACTGTCAACAGCCGTTGACCCCTTGGTGTTTTCCAACTGCCGATGTTTTCGGTCGCTACAGGAATGATAGATGTCATGTAATGTTTTTAGATTTTTCTTTTACATGGAGTTTCATGTATTAGTGTTAGTTTTGATATGAAAGAGCTACAATATGAAAGACTTGAATTAGTATGCTTTATCTTTTAATTAATGATTTTAAAGATAACAAAGGTTCATTATTGATCTTTGAACTTAGGCTTTAAGTGTTTGTATGTGTTGTATGCTTATTGACTTATTAGTTGGAGTTGAGAAGCTAGTAGATTTTTTCTTATAATTTTGTATGTTTACCTAGTCATAAGTTATATATAGGTTGGGATAAAGTTATAACCTAATTATGCTAGATTTTTTTGTAGGACACAGATCATGATGGAATCATGACTAAGAACAAAAGTTATAGGTAGATATGGTGGGATCATGACTATGTTAGAAAAGAGTTCTAGTTTTCAATTTTTAGTAAGAATGAGTCATGAATAGTTATGAGGCCATTGTAGTAAGGTTGCAGTCAAGTTATGGTATGAGCTATGAGCAAGGTGCAAGTTACAATAGGATTACGATATGCAAAAAATAGAATTTTATGATGAGGTGTGAGGCCATTTCTATGTGCAATTAGGTCATGATTTTCTACAAAGGACTATTGCAAGTGTACTGTGAGTCATAGTCCATTTCATGATCTATTGACTAGGAGTTAAATAAAGATATGAATGATGAAATTGGAATGAATATGATTGATGTGCCAATGTATGTGTATGTATGATGCATGATTTAGAAGATCTTTAAGAATTATAGTCTTTATGAGCTACATGGTGTTGGTGCAATTTGTTTATATTATGATGGAATATTAAAGCTTGTAGAACTAGTTACTTGTGATTAAATGTTATTAATATTATGTTATGTATGTAGTATATTGTAACTGTAATGTGTGTTGGTTAGTGGAGCTAACATGAGGGAGTGGATTAATTTGTGTTGAGGCACCCTAGAGGTGTTGGGTTGGCTCCTATTGGATGCATTGATGAGACTCATCTCTAGTTCTCATATTAAGAGTAGGAGGGCATAGGTTGGGTCTATAACTAATATGACATCTTGAAGCATATGGACATGCATAGATCTACCCTCTATAAGATTAGTGACCTAGGGTTACATATGAGTTAATAGGGATTAGCACTAGTAGTAATTAATATTAATGAAAACTAATAAAAGATCTATAGGCACTGATTATGTTATGAATACTTATGTTAATAATATTATACATTTCATAATGTATGAATGTATTGAATGCCATGGATACGATGAGTCTTTCTTGGGGCATTGGTTATTAAGAAATACATGTTATGAATCATGTATTATGTTTGGATTGTATGTCATATGCATGAGTCTTATGATGTTATGTCATGAGTATGTGTTGGTAAATTCTTTGGGCATAGGATGTTGAGGTAGAATTTAATATCATTATCTTCTAAGAATATGAATGGATGATTCCTTGGAGCATTAGATTCTGAGATGATGTGTAAGATGTGGTTCTAGTATGGTTTCTTAAAGCACTTGATACTAGAAGCCCATATTGGTTGTGATTATGTGTTGAGTTTATATGTTGTGATATTTGGGGTACTATGGATGTGTTATATGTGTTTTGGATAAAAAAAATTTGATATGTACTAGAGGTGATGGCTTGAGTTATGTTCATACATACTAAATGCATGAGCTATGTTTGATGTGACTGGTTGCCTTTATGTATATTATATACTAATCATGATGTGGATTACTGAATGTACATCATGCCTCATCTCCAACATAGCAATATACTAAATATATATTGCTACATAATTTTGTCTAAGTATCATCATGAAGCAAGAAGCTGCAAAATTTTCTAAGTATGGGGCCTATGCTTTGCATTGCCCTAGAGCATAGTCAGCTCAATAGATAGCATAGTCAACACCAAAGGCCAGCTTTGAAAATTTTTCTAAGTGTCAAGCCAATAGCTATAGAATTTTCTAAGTGCTAAGACTATGCTCTTCACTACCCTAGAGCATAGTTAAGCATATTCATCATGGAAGACCTAGTTTTGTAGAAATTTTCTAAGTGTTGAGACTACTCTCTCCATTGCCTTGGAGTGTAGTCAAGCATAGTCAATTGGAAGCTAGTTTTTGCAAGTTTGACAAGTGTTGGGACTATGTTTGACCCCAGTTGGGAGAGTAGTCAACCTCCCATGGAAAGTGTAGTTAGCACATAGCCACATTTTTTTGCAAAATGTTTCTAAGTGTTGAACTATGCTCTCACTTAGCCCAGAGTGTAGTGGAACATACTCAACTAGAACAACACCCAAAGGCCTCCACAACATAGCATTGGCATTCAGCTTAGCTCCAACACACCTCTAGTAAGTATAGTGAGTAAAAATTCATCTTTTTTGTATCACTTTTTGGTCCAAAATTGTAACTATGCTCGACCCCACACAAGACTGTGGAGAGTGTAGTCCCAAAGTGTAGTCTCCAAGGTTGCATTTTTTCAAATATATTGTGGTATTTTTGGAACATGCACATGTAGCTGGCAATGTAGTCATAGTCTTGTAGTCTTGCAGAGTCTAGTAGAACAAAGTAGAGCATAACACCATTAGCCTCAATGGAGAGCGTAGTTAAATCCAGTATAGGCCCAACCTTCTCACTGCCATGTGGAAATCAATCCACATTTCATGCTAACCCTAGGTCTATAAATATCCTAGCCATCTATGATTTAGGGGTTGAAAAAATTTGAAGTAGGATGGAAAATTTGAAGATCATTTGGCATTTTGGAAAGTTAAGGAATTTACAAATTTTGGGTTAGCATTTGAAAAGGTTGCACACAACCGTAGCTTATCATAGGACATCATAGGACATTACAGCCCAGTACACACCATATTGGCCAACCCAATAGCCATAGACACTATGGTAGAATGTTAGTCTTCATAGTTAGACACCCTTGAGACTATGACTGCACTATCCACTATGCCTATTATACACTACGTACCTTCTCACCCCTTCTGAAGTTAACTACACTCAACCCCACTTCGGGTGGTGTTTAGTTCTCTCTCTCTCCTTTGCATTTTTAGCATTTTACATATATTATTATCATTTTACTTACATTTTTCACTATCTTAATGCTTAACCACACTTGGGTGGCTATCCTAGCATGTCGACACCTTCGTTTCTCACTAAAAACATTGACTATGCTCATCCCTGTTGACACCGTGAACACCATGTGAACACTTAACATCATTTTGAATCACATTTGGTAAGTCCTCATTTGATTGAAAAGACTATTTTGGACACTCCATCTCTACCTCTAGTAGGCCCTCACATGCATGCAGGGTTAGAACTATGCACCCATGGATCCCTTGGTGTTTCAATCATTGACATTTTTGGTCACTACAGTTTTCTAGTGCTAGAAGGAGGGCCGATCCATTACCCTCTTTAGTCTCCATTATAGTTGCCTTGTATGCTCTCTACATCACCATTGCTAGCTCTAGGCTAGCATAAACCCAACATACCTATGGACCTACCACATGTGGTAGTAGCTAGATCTTAGACCAATGTAGGCATTGTCTACCAACTAGTTGGTGTAGATTGGACCCCATCATCGGCTTCCCTAGAATCCCATGTAGCAATCCTAGAGCATACATCCCCATAGTTAGCTAAATCCTAGGCTTTGAGTAGAGAGAATAGTTGGCTCTCAGTGTAGAGAGCATAGTCTTCAAAATTAACCAATTTTCTATAGTCTCCAGACTTAGCCATTTTTATGCAATCTTCAGACTTAGCCATTTTCTCTAGAGTTAGTCATTTTTCTACAATTTCCAGACTTAGTCATTTTTTTGCAGTTTCCAAACTTAGCCTTTTTTTGCAACTTTTAACCTACACACATGAGTTCTGAAAAATATTTTACATTAGTCTCAAGAATACTCACTATCTTATCCACCTAATAAGAAATCAGAATTGATCACCCTGCTAGTCCTACCATGGCAAAACAAAGGCAATCCCTTAGGTTGTGTGGCCAAGACCCTGAGTATACCATGCTAAATGATGAACAATATAAATTCATTTGGACAAAGATCCAAGTGGGCCTATTCATAGATCACTTAGACATGGAATGAGCTTATCCATTAAAATGAGTAGGAGTATATCCCCTCCTTCATTGACTTTATCCCACTCATCAAACCTTAACGATGGATACTAGCTCAGCTCATCCAAAAAAGTGAGCAAAAAGTAGGAACAGATTATGAGAAAAAAGAAGAGAAAGATTAGTTTGAAGCTTGTTTTGAGCATGAGGACTCATTCCACACCTCCTTCTAGTGGACAACCCCTAGTTTGGCCTTTCTGCAGTCTTGTCCATTATGTTCATAGCCTTGATGTCATCTTCCAAGTCTACACCTATCATAGCAATGCACCAAATGTAGCCTACATGTCAAGATGCACTTCCTCCCATTAACCTACCCTTCGTGACATTATCACAGCCTACCCAGTCATTCCAACCAGTAGTAATCATGCTTGCTCAACCTTACATTCATATAGTCCATATCTCCCAGCCCTAAATGACTCATGCATCTTATGTCTTGCTTGTTTTGTTGGCACGCTCAATAGTGGTTCAACCCACACACGCATGGCTTATCCTAGTCATTGGGCCCATAACATAGCCAACATAGTAAGCACTTCACATGGTTTGATAACCTACAGCTAGGTCATGGACCACATAACTAGCACAACGAGTAGCACAACCAATGCAGCCTATTGTAGCATCTCATAACTTGGATCAAGCATTCCAACTAATCCAAACCTTAACAAAAGAGGTCAAGTGGCTCAAGGTCACCTTCTTCAAAATAGTTCACATAGTGGACTTTTACTAGGATGATTCCATAAGTCCTATTATCCCACCATTGACTCTACTAGCTGGGATCCTACTCTCCCAATTTACCAAGTACAATGGTGAAGGGGACCCTAATGCACACTTGGTGACATTTAGGCTTCAATGCCTACTACTGCAGGCATGGCCACATGCCATCATATGTGTTTTTTCCATGGCACTTATTGGGAAGCCAATAGACTGGTACTGTGCACTACCCTAAAGCTCTATCTCCTCTTTGGAGGAGCTTTTGAGCTATTTTATCATGCACTTTAAATAAAACTTGAAGCCTAAAACCACCTTGGACTATTTAATGTAGATTAATTAGGGCCACTTCTCCCATGCAAAAATTTATCCAATGCTAGAGTTCCTCACTAAAACAAATTAGAAAGCCAATAGCTGAGATGCACCTCCTGGCCATCTTCAAGGATGTAGTTAATGAGTTCATTAAGTCGAAACTATATTGTTTAGCCTTGTAGTCTCTAAGCCAAGCCTTTGCCTAGGCAAAGAGCATACAGGATGTGGTGGAAGCCAACAAGGACTTGGCCTATGTAGCCTATAAGTACTTACATGCCAAAAAGGACAAGAATAAAGGAAAGCAAACTATGAGCATGCCAACTACGGCCAAAGAGGCCAAAATGACTAACCTAAGGTCAATAGCTAGACCACCCAAGGCCCTAACCAACAACACAACTACTAGCCCTAGCATGACAACTAACCAGCCTACATCATAAATGGAAATGCCACAAGGTCTAAAGAGATGCCACAAGGTCTAAACTTACCTTCTCACTAAAGAGATGCCACAAGGTCTAAACTTTAGGAAGAGATAATAGTTTCTTCATCAGGTAAAGTACTTCATGGAAATCAATGGACACATTTACAAGGTATGTATTGATGGCTTGGATCATTGGTATGTCTCTGATGTAGATCAACTACACATTCTATAGGATGCTCATAAAGGGCCTTATGAAGGCCACTATGTAGAGAGGCACATTGCCATAAAAATCCTAATGGTAGGATACTATTGGCCTAAAATCTTCAAGGATTCCAACTAGTTTATTTAATCTTGTGAATGTTGCTAAAGAGATTATGGGATGATTGCTCGAATGGATGATCCTTAACAATGGATTAAATCACTAGAACCCTTTGACATATGGGAAATTAACTTCATGGGTTCCATCCTGCCTATGTCCAATGGAAATTTGTACATATCGTACAAGTTAACTACTACACCAAATGGGTAGAAGCAACAGTAGTCATGTACTATACATCAACCACTACTACTAGATTTGTGCAATAAAATGTTGTAAATATATTTGGGATGGAATGTGCACTAATTTTTGATAATGGAACCCACTTCATAGGTGCCACATTTAGAAAGTTGATGCAATTCTTGTGGTTGAACATAAATTAACAACACCCTATAACCCCCAAGCCAACAATCAAGTAGAGGTAACTAATAGGGAAATCACAAAGATCCTAATAAGGGCCATAATAAAATATAGAAAAGATTAGAGCACAAAAATCAATGATGCCCTATGGGCCTACTACTCAACATGAAAAATTCCTATTGGTTACTCTTCCTATGAGCTAGTGTATGGGAAACTTCCAATACTCTCGATTTAATCCAAGCTCTGTACACTCTCAACAGCCTATGACTTGAACCTTGACCTAAGTCTAGCACAAAAAGAAATACTTATCAACCTCAACATGCTAGAAAAAAATTGATTAGTAGCCCTATATTTAAATGAGGTGCATAGGGCATTTAACAAGAAAATCATGACCTCAAAATATAGAAAGTAAAATTTCAACTAAAACATAAAGTTCTCTACTAGAACCCCACACATGTACCTCAAAAAACAAAGTTTCAAGCATTATGAGAGGGACCTTATATAATAGATCAAACCTTTTCCTCTAGGGCCATGTTAATCTACAAGCCTGAGAGCTTGAATAAAAATCAATTGGTCAACATCCAACAAGTGGAGCATTTCCATGAATCCAAGCAGGCCAATACAACAAATACCTTAATAAATGGACAATCACATTTAATCTTTTGGATCTCCTCTTTCAAAATTAGTCATGGGGGAGATGGCCATCCATGCTAACCATCCACATGGCTTCTCGATTTTTTCTACTTTTTGTTTTCCATGTTTTTGAGTTTACATGTTATTTATTTTACAAATTTTTTATTTTAAAGTTTTTTCTATTATCACACCATTTTTTATTTTGCACCATCATTAGTATGTTTTACCCTTTCTTGAATATTTTACACATTCTTTTATATTTTACCTTGTATGTTTTGAGTGTTATTTTTAAATTTTTGCTAATAAAAGTGCTTTATTGCCATAGGACATAGTGCTACTATTGTTGTTTACTAATGATGGCATGTGCTTAATGTTGTGATTGTCAATGTCTGGCTTCTATTTTTGAATTCTTATGTCTAATAACTATGACATGGTTTATTTTTCATGGAATAGGTAATGAGTCCAAGACATCCACCCATTCATTATCTACAACAAGATATCATTTATCTTATTATTTTCTATGCTTATTCTTCTATTCACTTCTTAGTTATAGGATTTTCCTAAGATTAAAAAATCCTAGAATCTTAGAAAATTATCTTTTGGTAATTGCTTTATTAAACTTTTAGCTTCTAATATTGGATGTGGATATAGTTTGATGTATTAAACTTATTCTTCTATATTTATTGAAACAAATACATGTCAACTTTCATATGTTTATTTATTTTCATCATAAAGTGCATTTTTGGCAATCTTCATAGATGTATTATTATTATAGTATAAAATGATTGGTTTTGGTAATTGTATCTTTATTTCTTTAAATATTTTGTTAAACACATCAAGTCTTTAAATGTTTCATGCATGACTATGTCTTTAGCTTCCATCTAGGATATTGCACTCTCTAGTACTT
>MNCI01022176.1:8349-26761 GCA_015680685.1 Gnetum montanum | reverse complement strand
AAGGAATTGAAGTACGTGTGGGAATAACCATATGACAAAAAAAAATTTTATTTGGTATAAGATCTTACTCTTTGTTCATTGAAATAGGCAAATGGATTAATTTTCAAAAAGAAAAGCACATTTGTAAATTTTGTATATAGGCAATGGTAGAAGATGAAGAACAAATCTTTTTGAATTATCCTTTCTTTGATGATTTTAGACTTAAACATAAAATAGAGGCAACAACTTTGCCACATATATTTGAGTTGGAGGTATTAATTTTGGGTTATTTTCTAGATGAGGTATTGAAGACCCATCATGACTATATCAGAGCCTTGTAATAAAAACTATTTGTTCTATAGATCCTTTGTGGTCTCACAAGGATGTAATTAAGCATTTCCATTTCTATTTCTATTTCCATTATAATTTAGCATGGGATATTAAAGAGTATGAACTCTCAAAAAATATGAAATATATGAATATTTTAAAGATTGAACATGATGAACAATATGCACAAAACAATATATGAATGTTTGATGCCTTGGAAATTTCAATTTTAAGCTACCAAAGAATCCCTCGCTACTTACCATTCAACAATAAGCCATTGAGTCAATCACATTAGAATAGAATGAACTTGGTTCAAGGAATTTACAATTCATTTCACTCTAAGAAGCCAAATAATAATGGGTTTTGTCTCAGCCAAATTTTGCTTATAGTAGGTAATATGAGCGAAAGATTCTAAGGATTTTGATTCTTCTTATTTAAATGTCAAATGCATGTAACTTGTGTGTAGATTTTATCTTAGAAATCACAATTTCATTAAGCCTGTTATGCTTTACAAGAATGGCCTATTTGCATATTATCAAAATTATGGCTTTCCATTATACTTAAGAAATATCATAGCTATATATGTTGCCAACCAAAACAAAATTTATTTTTTAAAAAAATTCAACAATATATCCTAGGTGTACTTATAACTAAAATGTTCCAATTTTAACACCTTATAAGTCTATGCCTCTAGGAAACATTTGTGCCTGTTTTTGGACATGTGGGCTTTCTGTAATGCTAAAAAGTCATCATCAAATTTTTTTAAAAAGAGGTTTAACCCCCTGCTCTTTTTGGATGTGCTTGTGTGTGATGTTTGTTTTCCTCTATCCCTTTGTGTGAATAAGCTTTTAAATTGAGAAATAAATAGTAGAAGAACTTTTTTATCATTATAAATCATTCTCTTCTACAACTATGGGCATTTTTTAATCTAATAAAAAAACTTATAATAAATATAAAATAAAATAAAGTTTTATTACATTAGAAGACCTATATGTTACATTTTCATGAAAAATAAATATAAACTCTACAAATTGACCAAGCATCAACAGGGGCATCAAAAACATATCATACAAGATTTTTTGGTGTAACACTATAATGTTCTCTCAAATTATTAGTGATGCTTAGCTTTTGAGGCATCTACATGTAAAATATGGATTTTTCTCTACCATTATTAGTTTCTAAATTGTTATCCATGCATCATTATGGAGAAGATATACAGTGTCCAATCTCTTCTTACTACCTTTAGTATTTTGGAAACATGTTATCTTAGATGGTAAAATTGATAAAGATATAAGAAATAGAATGAGGTAATGGTCAAAATAGAGACATGCTAATGGTGTGTTCTATGTGATAAAAAATACAAATAAAATTATAGCATTTATTTTAAGTCACCTATCTTATATGAGGTAGTGGCCAAAATAAAGATATGCTAGTATTGTTCTATGTCACAAAAAGATACCAATAAAATTATAGCTGAAACTTTAGAGGAGGGCAATCAAGCTTGCTATCTTATATGGTGGTGCCAAATATACTTGGTAGAAATGCAAATGTTTTGATGAATGTTGACTATTACTAGAAGAGAGAAATTATATAATACAGACATTAAACTACAAGAAAGGTGGCTTGTATATTCTGGATATTGTTAAGAACACTGCATCCATTGCATCCATTGTAGATTTTTTATTTTTATAAAAGTTGTAGAAAATGCCTGCCAGCGTTTTCCACAATGTTTTCAATATTCATTGAATATTAAGAAGTGCAACCCTTCAAATTTAGCCTGCAAACAATCAAGGAAAATTTCAAAATCTGATCTTCACTGTATTTTTGGAAAATGACAACCTTTGAAACTTGCGTTTTCCACAAGGCTTTCAAATATTCATTGAATATTAAGACGTACAGCCCTTAAAATTTAGCCTGCAGACAATCCAGGAAAATTACAAAATTTAGTCATCTTCACCGTATTTTTGGAAAATGACAACCTTGAAAGGTGTGAAAACAGTGTAAGATTGGAAAAACACAGATGGCAAACAGTGTAGCGATGCACGCGGCATGTTTCGGGAAACTTAGACACTATCATATACGCAAATGAAATGCTTTACCGTGCATATTAATGAATCAATAATGAATCAATACTTCATGTTGACGGTTAACATTTATAAATTTTACTCTATGACGTTTCTCCACGTTTTGAAAATAAATTTTACTCTATGACGTTTCTCCACGTTTTGAAAAGCTTTTGGGTATGGGATACGCACCAAATGTGCAAATCTCTCCCGGAGACGTGAATCAGCGGCACATAACTCAAAAGAAGGCTCAGATGCAAGGATTGCATTCTGGCTCGGTGTTTTCTATCAAATGATTCGGAGAGTTTTATCCTTGTACACAAAGCTTTTAGCTCCAGTAACATCATCAGAAAAACTTTTAGCTCAATGCTCTGGTTGTCTTAAGTTTTCAGGTTTCTGTATTTAAATCATTTCTTAGAAAAACTTTCATTTTTTAATTCCACCTTTATCAAGAGGGTTTCTTTGGAGTCTGTGTTGTTTAGATGCTGCTGGATTAACACGTTCATCAAAATGAGCAAACGGCCTTTATTTTAAGACTATGTTGTTTAGCTGCTTACTTATGTTTACAGAAACCCATTGGAGTTTATTTTTACTTGAATTTAACTACTTGTAACTGAACTTTTACTTGCATATACTAAGAACCTCATAAATCAAAACATCACCGTCAAGAAGATGGTCTCTTAGAATCTGTATTATTTAAACCCTTTTAGATCTAACACTTTCAAAGAGAGGCGGACAGAATACCCTCTTAGAACATGTGTTACTTAGACCCTCTTAGGATATAGATATGATACCCTCCAGTGAGAAGGAGCCACCTGCCTTGTTTGACAATCTCTTAGAAGCTATATTGTTTAAGTCCACTGTTTATACCTTTTTAGATCTAACAGCTTTAAGGAGAGGTGGACAAGATTGCATTTTTCAGTCAAGAGAGTCTGCTGGACCCCGTGTTGTTTAGATCTTCTCAGATCTAAACCTTGTTCAAGATGTGGGCAAGACTGTAAACAGTCTTTCCTACCCATATTGTTTAGACCTTAGATTAACACCTTTATTGGGATCCCTGTTATGAAATTTACTTGTAGAGTCTCGAGCTTTTCTGCTGGGGAAGTAACTCACAACTCACCAGCGGGTCAGAAATCTATATATTTTAAAAGGATAAAAGGGGTAAAAATTCAAATTTCAACAAGTTATTTTTACTGTTCAGCACATTTGCCCAGTAACTCGCCAAGTTTATTTTGACAAAAACAAGTCACATGCAGAGTCCAAGTCTCATAAGGCTGATCAAGATGCAGGAAAAAGGGTATCCTGATAGAAAATTTTCTATGCAAGCCCCTGATGTTTAGACCCTCTTGAATCTCACACCTTTGTCCAGATGCAGGCAAGAAGGTTTCTTTAAGTAAGAGAGTTTATTTCAACCTGTGCTGTTTAGACCCTCTTGGTTCCGGTACTTTCATCAAAATGTGGGTAAGATGGTTCCTGTTGGAGCCTACTCTGCTTTGTAGTTTATAATGAATTATTACTTACATCTATGTACCGTCTTGGATGTAACACACTTCAAAATTCTTGTTTTTTCACGCCAAGAATTTGCTCCTCAGTTACAACCTCTTGTAATCGATTGTTTGTGTGTTGGTTTGTGGATGCAAAGGGTGATGGGAAGGATAAAAGAGAGAAGATGTCAGAGGCGGAGATGAGGATGAAAGATTCAGTCTACAGCCCTGCAGTTCCCTGCGTCCGGGATTTGTAGATACAGCTGGCACCCTCCAGTTTCAGCTTTATCAGGCTTTTACAGGGTGGAAATTGACGCCCTTATGTTTTAGGTTTTTTCTTGTAAAATGAAGGTAGCATTTTTAAATATCTGTACTGCAAGTTACTTGTCATCTACAGAATTTTAGTGGTACTGTTAGCCTTTAGCTTAACCTCAATCAGCTTAGGTTTTGGCTCATTAGAACGCTTCAATATGCTTAGAAGTTCAAACTAACAACCTCCTTTGCTTATTAAAGTTGCCAGAGGCAACCAAAAAATTATATATATGTCAAGGCATCAGAGTATTAGTAACCAAATATTGAAATAGCATATGAATTTTAAAAATAACAATATATGATGCTCCTGTGTATTTGACGTATCCTAGTTTACATTAACGTGTCAGTTACGTCTAATGTACACTTTTCCGTGAAGTTGCCGACCGAAAATGGCATCAATTATCACTGTGAATTGTCTAAGAAAAAGCCGTTGGTTGCTGGATCACCCTCAAACCCAAGGAGACAGAAATGGATGGTTGTAAGAAAAGCAGTCGTGCAAAGATGCCATGGCCATGTGCTCGAACCAGATTTTTCGGAAGAAAATGCCATGTGCTGGCACCTTACAGGGCTTACCTTTTTATGTAGACATTCCCGGACTCTGAAATCTACGATTAATCACTGATTTTTCAACCTATACACTTTTCCGTGAAGTTGCCGACTCATCAAAATCCCAAATTACTGTACTTCATCAAAGGTGCTGTGCGGGACATTTTTGAGATAGATTTTGAAATTCAATTATGTGCACTCATATGGAATTCTTCCAGTGACCCGGCATTTATCCATGAACACCTAATCATATATATAAACATTCTGTTGTGCGAGCCTTCTCTTCTCTGCAGATGGATTGTTGATGAGCCCTTCTTATTAACATGTTATGTTTTAAAGACATAAGCCTGTTAGGTCCTTTCCTAGGAATTTTCTTTGTAACAAAGATCAATTTCTTCCCATGGAATTGAGGTTGTGCTTTGGAGTTACGAACTGTAANATTAATCATAGTAATTCATCATGAAAAATTTAATCTCTTAGCTTGGCATTATGATGATAAATATTTATTTTCCATGACAAAGTCTAGCCAACTAGTAATTAGCCAACTAGCTAAAGCACATAATGTAAAATTGTAACAACTAAATGTTTTTAGATTCACATATATATTTAGTGGCATTTTTGCTAATAGGGTATTTGCTTTCAAATATGTGTAATTTTCACATTGAGGAGAGTAATAAAAAACATGATTAGTTTTGTTGGCTAAGTTTAAGATGAGATGCCAACTACTAGTCATAATGTTGTCCCACTCTTGTAATGATAAAGTAAATTTTATCCATAATCCTTTAAGGGCTTAATCATGTAGCACTAAATTATACCTTTTAAATGTCTCTAAAGCACCAATAATATAATGCTAAATAATATTTCTCAATTTTTTAAATATTGTACATAAAGTGTTTAAAGCCAATCTTATGATTTGATTTTTCCACAATGAAAATGATTCTTTCAACAAAATTATAGATATATATATGGGAAATATATAGCTAAACTAGCTTATATTATGGAACATTTTTGTATATAAGTACAACAATTTTATTATGCTCTTCTAAACTATATATAAATGCAANTTCCATAATATAAGCTAGTTTAGCTATATATTTCCCATATATATATATCTATAATTTTGTTGAAAGAATCATTTTCATTGTGGAAAAATCAAATCATAAGATTGGCTTTAAACACTTTATGTACAATATTAAAAAAATTGAGAAATATTATTTAGCATTATATTATTGGTGCTTTAGAGACATTTAAAAGGTATAATTTAGTGCTACATGATTAAGCCCTTAAAGGATTATGGATAAAATTTACTTTATCATTACAAGAGTGGGACAACATTATGACTAGTAGTTGGCATCTCATCTTAAACTTAGCCAACAAAACTAATCATGTTTTTTATTACTCTCCTCAATGTGAAAATTACACATATTTGAAAGCAAATACCCTATTAGCAAAAATGCCACTAAATATATATGTGAATCTAAAAACATTTAGTTGTTACAATTTTACATTGTGTGCTTTAGCTAGTTGGCTAATTACTAGTTGGCTAGACTTTGTCATGGAAAATAAATATTTATCATCATAATGCCAAGCTAAGAGATTAAATTTTTCATGATGAATTACTATGATTAATTACCAAGACAAAATTTAAGGCTCAACAATTACCATGACAAGAATTTTTTAACAATAATTTGAAAGTCAATTCTTAGTGAATTAATTCTAAGATTTTATTAGTTTGAAAAACTATAGTAAATTTATAGCTAAATTAGTATTTATTCATTTTAGCCAAGAGGCTACTTTAATGAAAATAAATAATTATGATTATAATCCTAGGCAAAAAATGAGCTTTTCATTAGTTTCTAATGAATTAATTAAATAAATATCAAGATTTTCTCAAGAAAATAATAGATATACATTATGAATATATATNAATATATAAATAAACTAGTGTAGAAATACTTTCTATAGAATACACTTCACTAGCAAGATACTTCACTTCACTAATTCACTTAACATCATTTATGCTTGATGATATAAACTCTAAGCATTTAATTTTCTTCTCATGGTTTATCTTTTTTCATCTTTCATGTGTTTTCAATTTTCATTATTAGAAAGTTGCTCTTCATTATTTTGGGCCTCATGGATGAAACTTCCACCACCAAAAATTTTCTATATAATTAGCTAACACATTAAGAGATTATGTACTCAAGATTTATTGCTACTAATGTATTTTGCGTAAGCTAATTTATCTAACAATTCCTTTGAGCCTACATAGACATAACAAAATATTAGAATCAGTATCAATGAAAACATTATGTATAGCCATAAAAAGTGAAGATATGAACTTATTAAAAATGTAAAATGATATTAAAAATTAGTATGCAATGCAAGAAGTATTAGTTTGCTTTGTAACTTAGGAATCAAAGCCTTGTAACATTTTGTCATTGATGAGTGGTCAATACCACCTACGCCCAACCATACAAATCACAAACATTCATGCATGATCTAGTCAAATTCCATGGATGGGACTAGTTGTGGCATCTAGATCATTATGCCTTTATCATAGTTCATTATCTTCTTGCTTGGACTAGTGGTAGCTTTGTCGCGTATAGTTTAGTCCAGAATGAGGCATATGATTGTTGATGTTGTTTCAGCCTTATCCTTCTCTTAATGCTAATAAATAAATCAATTATTTAAACTAATTAATAACACATAGGAAAGTCTAAACTATCCTACGGGTGATAAGTGTCCTTTCCTAGCTTACCGTACACATCCTAAACCCACATATCCACTACTGGGATTACCAACTGATATGCTACTAGAAGAACCAAGCAATAATGTTCCAAGGATTAATAAGTGAATATGTGTTTACACTTGAAACTGGTTGCTCTCATTCCACCAATTCATTAATATGTATGGAAACGTAAATATTAACTATGTACATAAAAAGTAAATTGCATGGAAAGTAAATGTAATCTAAGTCAAAGTGCTACAATGAATAGGGTAAACACATTCATGGAATTGGTCTTATTTCCATTCATGGAATGTGTTCAGGTACATTGCCACTTGAATAAGATACTGTACAACTAACTTAGATCCACACTGTGGGCCACTCACAGACTATTTTCTAAAACTATGGAATAAAACTACAAGATTTCAGCTACTTTATTGACCAAAGAATACTAATACATGGTGAGAGAATGTGTATTTATAAGTGAAAATAGACACTACATTGATGAGTATGTGTCAATGCATCATTACATGCATCGACAAGGTTGCTTGGAAGCGATTGTGTCAAAGTGGCTACATCGAGGTGGTTGCTTTGAAGTAGCTATCTCAATGTAGTTGCATCAAAGTAGCTACATTGATGCAATCCCATCAACATTTCCAACCAATATTTCATCATACCCCCATGACTGAATAAAAACATGTCCTCAAGTTAACAAGATAGGACCAAGATTTTTTTTATAAAAAATGGGAATGATGGATTTATTAACTAATGCTAACTATTGACTAACTCTGAGTGCCATATTACAAAAATTTATTTTAGTGGATGCATACAAAATGAAAAAATGACAAAAAGACTATNCCATATTACAAAAATTTATTTTAGTGGATGCATACAAAATGAAAAAATGACAAAAAGACTAGACAAACATTGCAGATTGCAAAATTTGTAGAGGTCTTCAAAAATCAGAAGAAGATGATTCTTCTTGGTGCCACTAGTGGTGGCAAACTTCCAACCTTGATTGTTATGTCAATGGTTCTTTGGTTATGTAGAACATTCTTGAAGGATGGACTGAAATTTCTTCTCATCATTCCATGGATCTAGCAAACATGCAATGTTACTCCATTATCTAGCANGGATGGACTGAAATTTCTTCTCATCATTCCATGGATCTAGCAAACATGCAATGTTTAAGTTACTATCTTGTATGTGCTATGATTTTTCCATTGGCATATACTCCATTATCCCTCTCTTGGCTTTGTTTTTGTGCTTGGCAAAAAACCTTCTTCCTTAGGCATTTTTTTAAGCATCACCTATAGTCACCAAAGGAGAAACATTAGTTTTGGTAAATTTTCCTTAATAATTAACCCTTTTTGGATCCTTTAGTTTGCATTTAAGTACAAGGTGATGATAGCATACTATGTGCAAGATTATGAGGTAACTAAAATCATCGAGCTATTCATCTTATTTTGATCAATTACTATTAGTCACCACAATGTTTGAAAATAGGATGTTAGAAAAAATTTCAAAAATTTAAAAAAATTTCGAAGTGGACATTCCTAACCCTCATGACTAATGAATGTAACTCCAGAAGCACATAAATTTTTGAACAATTGAAACCAAAGGTCTGATTCAAAAGATTGCTGAGAAATATTAATGGATATGAAAATAGAAAAGTAGGAAAACTAACGAAACAAATGAGAAGTAGTCCCAAAATCATGTATAAATTTAGAAAAACTATCATTGATGTTTTGGAAGATGTGAAGGTTAGTTCAAAGCCATGATCAACAAAAGTTATGTAGGTGGGTCCTTCCCAAAGCAAGCTCTTGCCATAATGTCCTTACTTAACCACTTCTATAGATGTCGACGGGCAACTTAGAAGTTAAATGTAGATCATGTCTTTATTCCAAAAAACACACAACGACTGTGGTTGGGATGTTGCACTATACTACACAAAACCAGAAGGCTCATAATCACATACAATAGTGAGGTGAATAATAGGATGAGAAGGAATTGTAGAAATTAGGATGTAATGTACTTGACCATGTCCACAATAGGATCTTGTGAAAAATATGATTAAAATGATCAACATACCTATTTGTCCAAGTTTAGAGCAAATCCAAATCACTAATAGTAATCTCACATTTATGTGTTCCTTCCTACCAACCACCATGAGTCCACAACCACCTCAAAGAAAAATCATCACTCGAAAAAGAGAAGAAAAGAGAAGAAGGAAGGAAAGGCCTTAGTTATAGGGGAGCTTTTAGGCATGGGTAACATGTCTTTCCAGCCCTATAACCAATGTTTATAGCTCATTATTGTGTCTAAGGGATGTGCTTTGAATTTCCATTATTCTTTTTCTTTTTTTATGTTTGTGTTTTTTGTTTTTTTGTTTTTTCTTTTTTACTTTTAAATTTTTTGAAATAAGAACCACATCATGCAAAGACATAGCTTCCTTTTTATTGGTTGATGGAGGATTGATGATACATTCCAAGAGAAGTCATAAACTACATGAAGAAACTCAATAAGAGAATCCAACAAGTCCCCTTAAGGTTACACCCTTTACCATTCCCACTTGGTTGTTTCCTCTTTCTTCAAGGTATAATGATCATTGATGAATTTTATTTTTATAAAAAAAGAACCAAATAATTTCCATAATAAAGACCTTTTATTCGGAGAATTAGAGAGATGGATGAGGTGGTCTCACTACTTTACACAATTACATACCCAATCATCTTGATAACATAGCACAAAAATCCAATATATAGCATTGACTTCTGCATCATGACTTAGCAGTTTTATTAATGAAAACTCAAATAACATGCATAAACATAAAGAAAATGATTTAAGAAAAGAGAAAAATATAAAGCAATGGAAAACATATGAAGAATCAAAAAATTTTGAAAGAAATAGGAGAATGATAAAAAATTGTAAATAAAAAAAATGAAATAGTTCTTAAAATAGGATGGAGCATCTCTCCCATGACTAATCTTATGACTGCACATTTGGGATATGGACCACATAATACCTTGGTTATACATCATTGTTTTTCCATCTATCATCATTACTGATTTAATTAATCATGTGGTAGCATATCTAACATTAGTGATAGTCTCATTTGGATGATTTAGAGTTGTATCCTCATCTAGACTCGAAGGTATTTCCATTTTTGGGGATCTAGATGTGTTTTCTTCTTCTTCTTTATTTTCTATTTTAATTCTTGGGTCTTTGTGTTTAATATCCTTTTCTAGTGTATAATCAGAGTGTAAGATATATGCATCTTTGAAATAGTTTTATATTCTCATTTTCAAGCCACTAGGTGTATTCTAGTTTAGTGGCTACTATGTAGACTAGTTTTTGCTTGCACACTTGCTCCTAAACTTTATGGTGGGTCAGTATAGGGGTTGTGTTAATATTTTGAAAATTTGGCTCACAACTGCATTCTTTATCATTATTAGTGATGCATGGAGGTTTCTATCTTTCCACAATGATAGGTTTATCCTTTATGGATTATGTTAAAGTGATGATGATTGTTGACTTTTGTGTATGATCAAGAGACATCATTTTTATGCGAAAGGATGTTGCACCATATTGGCCTTATGCAGGTTTTGATGCACCATTAGGTTTACAATTTTTATGCTTTTGTGAGAAAACTACCCTAAAGAAAGGATTTTTTTCGAGGTTTTGGTTGAGATCTACTAGCATTATCATTTCTATGTATGTTCACAGCACAAGTCGCATTCTTTTGTTTATGTTTGTAATTGCCAAACCTTCCGATATTATTGGAAGTGACATATGGTGGAGGGAAGTATGAGAATATTGAGGATATGATGCAGGATGAGAGGTGGGAGGTGGTGATCCTTCAAAATATGTTGCAGGTTGATAATATTTGAGAAAGTGGTAGTAATGATTTGAGATATAGGAAGTAGAACTAGTTGGGGAAATAGGTTGTTGAATGTAATATCCATATGGGTTCAACAAGTAGTAAGGGTAGCATTGGTTTGATGATGGCCTTCCCCATAATTGTGGAATTTTCCATTGCGGTTGATAGTAATTTTGAGGTTGATAAGAAGTTCCACTAGGATAGTATAGTTGGTTATAGGACTATCTATAATTACCTTGCAAAAAAGATAATTTCTTAGGCATTTTCTTTTGTATGATGGGATTCAAAGAAAAAGCCCAATACCAATGTAGATGTAACATGATTGGGCAATAGTCCTTTGGATGATCATATAGGTAGATGTCACATTCATCATCCTCTTCTATGGTTGAGTCTATAGCCTCTTCTTCTACAACTATTTTTCCTTTTTGTTGATAATCCCTATTTGTTTCTTGGTTTATTTTCTTTTTCTTCATTTGATCACTTGATTTGTTTTGAGTTACTCTCTCTTCTATGATTTTCACATAAGTTATAACTTTGTCATTCATCAAATCCCACATATTATCTATCCTTGCTTCATGCTCATTGATAGACTTTTGTATTAGCAAGATTTATTGTGAAATCACCTCATTGATAGCTACATCATTTTCCTCATAATAGATGTGGCCCCTCTTATTTTCAAGAGTTGGATCCCAATTATATTCTTCTACATTCTCTCATTTACATAGCTCTCCTTCTTTTTCCACCCACTTGATTAGCCTTTGTATCTGATGGACTTTTAGTTTATATGATTGACCTTAGGCATAAATCCCAAGGGTCTCCCTCATTTCATTACAAAGCTCATCTATGATGTGGAAAAGTTTCTGTTTTTGAGAGAAATCATGGTTGGGACATCTATGTAGTAGCAAATAATATCTATCCAAGGCCACATCGAAGGGTTCATGATTTTCTTGCTTCCACCCTTGGATTTGTTTTCTTAGGTTGGACACTTTCGCATGGGTTTGGTATTTTTTGTTAAAGAGCTCAAGCATTGTGGATCATTGGTGGATTAAATATGGTTCCAATGATCTAAACCAGCTTTCATCTTCATCTACTAGTGTTCTAGGAGAGAGCTTAAGCCTTTTCCACTTACATTCAATATTTTGCAAGACGTAGGCATCATGGAAGTCTTGTAAGTGATGTTATGGATCAGAATTATAGCCTCCCCTAAATTTAGGAATGTTGTCCATATTAAGCCATTTGATGCAACTATCCCTTTTATGCCTTTGGGGTATTCAAACTACCTCCATAGTCTATGTCAGGCCCCTAGTAGCAAACAAGGGTTCATCTATACTAGACACGCAATGGTGATACTCTATATTTCTATTCTTCTAATTATGATGATCTTGTTCATGCTTATTTTGATGTCTTTGATTTTGCCCTTGGGTTGAATTTATATCTTTATATTGACCTCAGAGTAGAGGTCAATATCTATACCTATGTTCATCTTCATCAGAACTAGATGTTGAAGAGGAAGAGGAAGATGAGGAACTGGGAGAATCACCATGACTTCTATAGTTCTTCCAATGATCCCTTGGTGTATGATTTCTAAACTTAGAGGAGGTCTTAAGCCTTAAGGCCATCCTTCTTCTAGGACCTACTCCATATCCTCTAGAAATCTAACTTAGGTGAATGTAGTCCTTGATTGTAGTTAGGATGTAAATGAGCATATGAAATCCCTGCATGACATTATTCACTCCAACTTTCTTCAATATAGATCCCATTAGTTCTCTAATGAATTTTCTCATCATACAATGCATCATTGGTCTTATGTAAAGAAGACATGTTTTTAATGTGTGTGACTTAATATTTTCTAAAAGATAAATCATTAACACCTTAACAATAATCATTTATAATATGACTAGTCTACATAACTAGTACTATCCTCAACAATAGTGCCAATGATGAGTGGTGGGTACCCCCTACACCCAGCCATATGAATCACAAGCATTTATGCATGATTTAATTGAATTCCGTGGATGGGACTAGTTATGGCATCTAGATTGTTATGCCTTGATTGCAGTTCATTGTATTCCCACTTAGACTAGTGGTAGCTTTATCATATATGGTTTAGTCCAAAGTGAGGCATATGATTCTTGATGTTGTTTTGGCCTTATGCTACTCCTAGTGATAATAAATAAATTAACTATTTAAACTAATTAATAATGGAAAGTAAAGTCTAAATTAGCCTATGGGTGATGAGTGTCAATTCCCAACTTCTTGTACATGTCTTGAACCCATGTATCTGCTACTAAGATTACCAAGTGCTATGCTACTAGGCCAACCAAGCAATAATGCTACAGGGATTACCAAGCGAATACATGTTTACTCTAAGTACATGACAAGTAAATTGCATAGAAAGTAAATCTAATCTAAGTCAAAGCACTGAAATGGATAAGAATAAATATCAATCTTATTGTTGTTCATGGAATTTTTCTAGGTACATTTCCACTCAAATAAGATGTTTTACAAGTGACTCAAATCCACATTGCAGGCACTCACTAATTATTTTCTAAGAATAAGAAAAAAACTACAAGAGTTTAGCTACTCTATTGATAAAAGAATGCTAAGACATAGTGGGAGCATGTGTATTTATAGACAAAAACAAATACTACGTTGATGGGTATGTGTCAATGCGTCATTGCATGCATCAATGAGGCTACATCAATGTGGCTGCTTCGAAGTGACTTCATTCAGGTGGCTACCTTGAAGCAGTTGTGTCAACACAGTTGCATCGAATTAGCTACATTGACACAATCACATCAATGTAGCCAACCTTAAGGTTCTAGTGGCATTGGACACTGACATAGGTTGATTGAAGGCACTATCAAGGTTCACAACATGAATTTCCACATCATGAAAAAGAAAAGCAAACTCTACAACTAGGCTAAAATATTCAGCCCTTCTCCCATTTTACTCTATAGGAAAAGTCTAAAGAAAATTTGTTCATAGCAAAAGACGAATTTTTTTAAAACTCCTTTGTCATTAGTAAATGGATTTTTACTATGGCATCAAACTAAAGTTTTTATTACTTGTAAATTCAAATTATTTTTTAGATAATTGATGTATAAATTGCATCATTACCAGTAAATCCTAAGTACAATAAATGTCTCCAATATTCATATAACTTGAAAATTTCTTCAATATAATTCTCTAGCTTGAATAGTTCATAAAAAGACTTGACCATAGGTTTTTCATTTTCTTTTGGAGAAATCAATTTTACAACATTCTAATAACATATGTTACTCATCTTCTACTACTTACAACAAACAATAAGTGTGCATCAATGTGTATGTGCTAATGCTATATTGTTATTCACCTATATAAATGCATTCATCCATGGCATCTTTTGGTCATTCTATAGGTAGACTCTTGTAGTCTTCTTCCATGCAAGTTAGAATATTTTTCCCTCTCAATGCTTGTAGTGTGGATTAAGCAAGTTGTATGAAGTTTTATTTGTATATTATGTACCTAGATACATGTGCATGATGGCAATAAAATCAAGATTTGTTTCCTCCATTGTAGTACTCAGACTAGCAATAGGATTTACACTTTGTTTATTTACTTTCCCATGTTATTAGTTAAGTACTTTATTATTCTATGCTCAAACATACATGCATGAGAACAACCACCTCAAGCATATCATACTAGCATTTAGTAATCCTAGTGGTGAATACTTTATATGCATAGTAGTGAATACTTGGTATGCCTAACAACATCAGTACATATTCAAGATATGTATGGAAAGTAGGGAACTAATGCTCTATGCTAGCTAGTTTAGATTATTTCTTCGCATTAAAATTAATTAGTTTAAAATGTTAATTATTTAATATTTTGAATATTATAATAAAAATAAACAGCCATAATGTGTCTCAATCATACTTAACCATACTAAGTGAACCAACACAAGAATGATTGGGAAGATAACGATAAGCATTCTATCATCTAGGTATCTAAGGCATCCATCCATGGAATTCAATGGGATTATACGTGAATACTTGTGATTTGTATGGTTAGGAATAGGGTTACTCCACTAGTTCTCATTGGTGTTATTACTAGGAACTTTGATGCTAGTATTTTAGATAATTAAGATCATTTAAGGATTGTTATTAGAGCTTAAGATAATTTATCTATTAATAAAAAATATTAATATTTTATTCTAAGACACACTTGTAGATTAATAATATCTTCTTCTCAAAGGCTAGATTCTTCACATGTGGATGATGCAACTAAAGGGCATGATAGAAAGACAAAGAGTAAGGATAATGTATCACAACAAGTCAAAATAGTCTACAAACATCTAGATTCTTAGCATCTAGAATTTACCTTCATACTTCACCAAGACTAATAGATGATGGAGAGACCTAGACGTTAACATTTTATTGTCACCTAATTGATTATAGTCATCAATGCTCATGGTAGCATTGATGAGACCAAGGCTTGAAGCAGTGGCCCTAGAATATGAAGCAATCAATGAGATCTTGAGGGCATAGCACTTGTAACTTTTCATCATCAAACATGAATTCTAAGTTTGTTGTTAATTAAAACTAAATATCTCTTAAGATAGCTTTCCCAAGAACTCATCTTAAATTGAAGATGTACCTAAGATTTGACCTTATGAATTTATGCAAGACATTTAGAAATATCAAATTTGATCTTCTATTCAAGGTTCTTATCTTATTTCAATTTTCATCAACAAAAAAGTCCCACCTAAGTTATAGATTTAAAATGAAAAAACAAATTACAAATACCTCTTCCCTTCATATTTCATTATTATATTCTTATTTGCTATTTGTATTTGAAGCTCATACTTATTGTTTAAAGATTCTTAGACTAAATATAAAATATTTAAATTTTTAGAAACTTTTTTTCTGCTATTTTTCAATTAGTATTTTGTGGCATTTTTTGTGCAGCCGGTTATCTTTTATATAGTGCTTTGGGCAACGTCGATTTTGTTACAGTGAAATGTGGGCCTAGATACTTGATAATAGACAATGTTGTGTATATTAACTGCTTTGAAAAACATGAGCTAAGGCACCCTAATTCAAGGCTGAAAATTTCTAATCTTGGTAAAAGTAATTTAAACTTTTAAAGGATATTTTTATCCCAGGCTCTACATTTTTCAGCCCCCATGTTCACCGTAGTAACAATCTAAAGAAACGTTGAAATCATCTGATAGAAGCAAGGAAAGTAGTTTAAGCTTTTAAAGGATATTTCTAATATCAACCTTTACGAATCTTCTTGTTGCTATGTTCACCTTAGTAACAGCATATAGAAACGTTGAAATCTAATGCAAGGAAGTCGAAACTTATGATTAAATTCAATATACATTCAATAAATTATAGCATTTCATTAATAAATCTCCGCGTTAAAATTTTGACTTGCATAAGCTGTCGAATCAGAGTTCTATTATTAAAATCCTTATTGTTAAGGGAAAATAAATTAGTTTAAGATGCACATCGATCATCCGGGCTGTACAAGAATCGGGGATTGGATGCGGGCGAAATTCCTACCAACGGCTACCATAGATNGTTTAAGATGCACATCGATCATCCGGGCTGTACAAGAATCGGGGATGCGGGCGAAATTCCTACCAACGGCTACCATAGACTACTTATTTCTCAACTAAAATCTTTTTTATTACATTGTAACTGACATTGAGAGCTCTTGAGCATAACTTAAACCTACATTTAATTATTCTGATGTATCCTTTAAAAATTTGTTTTTCGTAATCACTGGAAAGCTCAATGTTTATCTCATCGAAGCACCGACCCGTGCAGGAAGAAACCAGGAAACCAGGACTGATCTTTGCATTAGCAGAATGGACGTAGAAACTCCATTAACTTTTTTTTAAAAAAACTGTTTTTTATAAAAAAAAATTATATCACAGTTAATTTTCATAAGGAGGGAGATCGTTTTACATTTTATCAAAAACTATATTTAGTGTCTAATGATGTTGTGCAGACAAATGTGATACGACCTTTTTGAAAAGATGTTAAATACACTCCAATAAAGCTTGTTGGCTACTCAAATGTTAAGTTAGTTGATGTACAATGTTAACTTGCTTACCCTTGTCAAAGAAATTATTTGCTTCCTTAGGGAAATTGGCTTGTTCCTTTTTAACTTTGTTATTTTTTTTGTTTTGGAAGAAGGTTATCAATCGATGGGTCCCTTTATAAGAAAATTGAATGTCTCTATTTTCAAAATAAGAATTCAGAAAGAGTAAATGTACTTATCGAACTTTGAAAAGTAAATAAATGATTATTATTTAGACACTTTTGCACCACCAAGACTTAAACCTACGCCTTGCCACTAAAAGAAACAAGCACCTTACCATTATTCAAGTAATGGTCACCAAACCTTAAAAAATAAATATTATAATAAAATAAAAAGCATAAATATTCTAAATCATTCTAAACACTAACTATGAAGAATTCTGCTATTGCATTGGCCCTCAAAGCCATGGTATCTAGATTCATAAGTTAGAAATCATTGGAGGTATCTTTGCAAGGCATTCTACCACTACAAAAATCTATAGATCAAGCATACATCTAACTAGGAAGAAAAAGATATTACTATAGATGAAACTAGTTTTACTACTTTTCTAGTATACCTTCATGGTAAAATTATGTTATATCATTTTGAAAATATTATTTAGAAAACTACCCTCAATTCATTTGCCTTAAGCGTAGAAACTGATGGGTTCTTGACTGCCACAGTGATGAGCGACGAGCTACCCCTACACACAACCATAGGAAACGAGCGTCGCACATGCGATCCGGTCGAACTCCACAGACTAAATGCCTACACGCCCCATGGAACACTTGGGGTTAATCATTCGTTGTCTTCCCAGACTTACTTGTAGTTGTCATGGTGTATGGTTAAGTAAGTCTGAGGTATATGATTTTTATAGCTTTTTATGTTTTTCTCCTATGCTATTGAGATGAAGGGTTGAGAAACTAACTAACTCTAACTAATGACTAAGTCTAAATTAACTAGCGTCAGCATTCATTCCCACTTACCGTACACACCCTGAACTATGCAACTGTGGCTACCA
>MNCI01022170.1:366678-381736 GCA_015680685.1 Gnetum montanum | reverse complement strand
TGGCTACCAAATGCTAATCATTGCTGGGATCACCAAGCATAATGCATGTGCTCAAAGTGGTCGTACTGAGGCACTTAACTAGGAGGAAAGGGTTAAGAGAATCTAATCTAGCCTAAGTGCGATGAGCATTCGTTCCTTGATTATCCGTACACATCTTTAAATGCTCGTAATCAAGTCGTACTCATTTCGCGTTACTAGGAGATAAGGGTGAGAGAGAAAGCACTAAATAATATGTAACAAATAATAGGTAATAAATAACAATAATAAAATCCTATTCCATGCGTTGCAAGGTTTATCCGAAAAGCTTGTCTTTATTGCCGTACACAAACTTGTGTTCAAGTACAATGTTTTCTCAAATAAAGATCCATTCACTTTGGGACTCCTACTGCTAGCACATGGAAATATTCTATCTCTGGAGTGATTAATTTGCAGAGTTTTCCTACTGTCTAGCCTAGGATGAGAAAATAAGGGAGAGCCGCCTCTTATTTATAGATATGACGGTGCACCGCGATATCACATACGTGATATCATAGGGGAAGAGGCGATATCGCGAGGGATGTGATATTGCAACTGTCATGATATCACATACGTGATATCATGGCCCATGCGATATCAGATCCCATCATACCCCCATGACTAAATGAAAACTCATCCTTGAGTTCATTACAATAATATCAGGAAGGTATGAGATTATTGACTCAAATGGAAACTAATGGAATGACATGTGAACGAATCATCATTACAAGACTCAACAAACTAGTGTTCATGACAACAAGGGTGAACACCTTATTACAGTGACATCAGGCCTCATTTGGTAGCTGAGAGAAAAGAGAGAGAGAAAGAAGTATCGCTGTTGCCAATGCCAAGATTATGCCTTTCGTTGTCCGTTCATAAGCACACCATCGGTCTTGCTCCTTGCATAGCAACTTTAGCGTTGCTCCATTCCAAGTGTACCTTCCAGATCCGGTCTATTGTTGTATAATTGTCATCTACACACACAACACAAACTTATATTAGCAAGGGTAAATGAATCATGATGTAATTAATACCTTGCTTCGGTGTAAGTCCATTAGCTAGGTTTTGGTATGGCTGATACGGATCTTGGAGATATACTATTGATGACTATCGAAGGTGTAGAAATCAAAAAAATTAGGGCTAGGAGAAAATCGAAAAAATTCCGGCCCCATACCCCCATGACTAATCGCAAACCTTCGGTAGTGTTAGAATGGAGAAAGAAAAAGGAACAAGAAAGATAGATAAAAAGGGACAACTATAGCATCAATGAAATGGATGTCAAGATGGAAATGAACAAAATAAAATTAATTACAAAATGTTAAGGAAAAGAATTTAACTAGTGCACCAAATAGGAATGTCAGTGGGTCCTCCCCAAAGTAAGCTCATGCCCTTAATGCCCCCAAAGAGTTCATAGGCTCTGGGAATGTCCTTTGGAACAAGAGTTAAAGTCTTAATCGCAAGAATTTACCAAAAAGAAAATGATGTAACTACGAAAATATACACTAGTGATACAACCGACAATGAGGTGAATAGTGGAGAGAAGGGTGGAGAGAAGAAACTGGAATGGAACCCCAAGAACAAGGTGGTGTACAGCCCCTTGTGTGTTTCATGATTAATGTGAATTGGCAAATCTCATTCCAACTCCAGCCTCAAACCAACCACATCTAGTGACTTCGCATCAATGCATTCGGCTAATCCATCCTCTTGAAGAATAAGAATGCATCTCCTAAGAGCCACCACCATTCTGATGAAACAAAGGAGAGAATGGGAAGCAAGAGGAAACACTTTTGGTTCCATAACCAGTGCTTGTAGCCCAAGTTTATTTTATCTAAGGGGTGTGCTTTGAATTCTCACTTTTTTTGTGTTTTGTGTTTTTATGCGTGAGAACCACACCATGCAAAGACTTATTTTTATTGACTCAGCTTTCGATAATTGGGTAACATTGAAACGACAAGAAAACTCAAGAAGAAAACATCCAAGCACCCAAGAGAACAGCCAACACAAAAGCATCAAGTTCCCTTGAAGTCACACCCTTGTCAAACCTTGAGTCCTTTCTTAGTTTGAGAAGTACCCAATCACCGATTCATTAAAGTTCTTATTAGAAAGGAGACTGTACATTTTCAAGCCAAAAAAGACCATAGACTTTCGTAGATGGATGGATGAAGTGAACTCATTGCTTGCCATATCAAAAGAACATACCTTAGTGTCAACATCATAACTTAAAGGTAAAAATCGAACATTAGCAATCAATGGAAAAAAGTTCATACCATCGTGGAGAACACTTATTGGGTGACAAACTTACAGGATGGTTAACACACACACAAACACACACAAAAAATGGAAAAATATAATGATGTTGTAAAACAAAAACAAGAAAAGTTAAAGAAATTTGTAAAACAAAAACATGTAAAAAAACGTGTAAAAAAAATGTGTAAGACAAAAATTTGTAAGACAAAAAAGTGTAAAACAAAAACTATAAAACAAAAATGTGTAAAATAAAAACTAAAAAGAACTAAGGGCCTCCAATGGTTAGCATAGGTGGCCATCTCCCCCATGACTGAATTGCAAGGGAGAGATCCAAAATAATGAGCGCCTATTTGAATTTCATAAAAGTGCCCAACTTCTCCCCATTGATGTTTTTAGGTTGAGGGGTGGAAGTTGGCGATGCTCATATTCTAATGTGTCTATGCCTTCATTGTTAGCATGAGTTTCCTCAGTTCATTTCATGCATATTAGTTTACTCTTCCTAGTAGCTGTCAACCACGGGGGTGTCTACTACTGGTGTGGTTGCTACATACAAGCACCTTTGAATTTGTGTTCCTTGGGCACACCAATCACATGGAAGAAATGTTGAACACTCTTCCATGTAATTACCCTATGAGTCACTGTATGTGATGCACAGAACTCTCTTCTTCTTGATCTTTCCATATATATTCACCTTAGATATCTGCAAGAACAGATCGTAGATCCCTAGGTACACATCTACTGTACTCAACCATGGCCTTCCCATTATAATTGGAAATCCCCCTTCATTGTTGTTGATTTCAATCAATAAGAAATCGGCTGGGTAAGACCACCCATACACAGTGGTAATGATGTCCTCCACCAATCCCAAGGGAATGGTGATGGACTAGTCAGCCAGCTCTAGTTGGATGTTTCTCTTCTTAAGTTGGGGCAAGTTCCAGGCTTGATACATGTCTCGTGATATTAAGTTGACTCCGAAACCTAAGTCAAGAAGAGCCTTATGTGGTTTGTTCCCAATGATTTGTAAATAGATTAAGGGGCTTCTAGGATTAGAGAGTTTCCTGGGAAGGTAGCCTACCATGATCCAGTTGGTTACGGTATGCATTAACATAATCTTATGCGTATAGCTCTATTGGACGAAAGGGTGCTACGAAGTGTTGGATGGTGGAGGAGTGTACATGGGCTCAACCACTTGTTGTTGAGAGAGTTTGTCTGGGCTTTTGGTTCTGAAGAAGGATCTTTTCTTTTTACAGTTGTTAGAACCAGCAGCAGGTTGAATATTTATAGCTCTCATAGCATTACATCACTGCGGTTGTGTAGGGAGTTTCCCTTGCATTGTTGGAGCAGGTTGTATGGGAACTACAGGTGGAAGAGGTGCAGATAGAGTTGGAGGATGGTAAGTATGTGGGGTGCCTCCCGGAGGAGAAGGAGTCCTCCTAAAGTACTCGTGAACTTGGTAGTGACGTTGGGGAGTTGTGTGACCCATAGAGTCACTTGGAGAAACTGGTTGCTACACATAATAACCATATGGATTGGGCTGCCAGTAAGGGTACTATTGTGTTGGCGGTGGCATCCCTCATGATTGTGGGTATTGCCACTCTTGATGCTATCCGATGGGTTGTGGTGGAGTTCCACTTGGATAGTACGTTAGTGGTTGGTGGAACTGCCTTGGGTTACCTTGTGGATAGGGTAGCTTTTGGGGTGTCTGTCGTTAGTTGAGTCTTGGATTAAGCGTGTACACCCCAGACTCTTGTAGATGTGAGATAATTAGGCAACATCCCTTAGGATGGTCATATTGGCAGATCTCACATCCGCCGTCATCATCTATGTCATAGTCCACAACTTCGTTGGAGATAATGATTTTCCCCTTACCCTTGTTATGTGTAGGGCTTGAATTTCTCTACTTTGTCTTACCTTTATCACTACTTCATTCCTCCTTAGACTCTTCTATGATTTTCAAGACACGTTCAAGTATGGAGTCTAAGGAATCCCACAATTGATCCATCTTAGCCGATACTTCTGTTGTTAATTTTTGAATCAGCAAGGTTTTTCTGTTCACCAACTCTTTGAGTGATGACTTATCCTACTCATCACAAAATTTCACTCCCTTCCTTCGAAGGGAGGGATCACAGTTGTATTCTTCCGCACTCTCTCTTTTTTGTAGTTCACCTTCTTCTTTTGCTACTTGTTCCAACAAGCAATGAACTTCATGGGCTCTAAGTTCTGATAATCTCCCTTGGGCATAAGTCCCAAGGGTTCTTCTAGTCTCATGCCTTAGCCCATCCACAATGTGGCGAAGTTGATCCTGCTGTGTGTAACCATGGCCTAGGCAACGATGTAACAATGCGTAGTAGTGGGCCATGGAAGCATCCAAGGGTTCATGAGTACCTTGCTTCCATCCTTAGATATGCTTACGAAAATTAGACACTATGGAGTACGTATGATATTTATCATTGAAGAGTTCTAACATCTTACTCCACCTCCTGATGATTTCTGGTTCTAAGGACCAGTACCAACTCTCTACTTCTCTAATGAGTGTCCTGGGAAACAACTTAAGTTTTTGCCACTCGTTCTCTATGTTCTGCAAGGCGCAGGCATTGTGGAATGCCTGTAAATGATGTTGCAGATTTGAGTTGTATCCCCCTTCAAAGCGTGGGATGTTATTCATTTCTAAGCATTTGATCCGACTATCTTTTAAATGCCTTGTTGGAATTCTTATAGCCTTCATTATGTCGAGCATACTTCGGGTTGCAAGTAGGGGCTCGTCATGATCATCTCTTTCATGACACCTATGATGTCTTCGTTGTTCCCTACTTTCCCTTCGTTCATGCCCTTGTCCTCTCTCTCGACTTTCCCGTTGAGGTCTCTCATTTTTCTTACTTTTATCTTCTCCATTATGCCCTTCATGATTGCGCCCAGAGGTGAAAGGAGAGGGTGAGTGATGTGAAGAAGGGGAAGAAGGAGGAGAACCATCACCATGGCAATGCTTCTTGCCTTCTCTTTGGTTGCTACGGCCTCGATCGTAGTGACAATCTAAGTGCCCATCCTTATTATGAGTTGTTGTTCCCTATATGAACAGTTGGTGTTCATGGGGATTAGAACCAATGTTATGTATCGTGGATTTTAGGTTCTGATACCCTGCCTCCTCACTATCATTAAGAGGTGGAACATCTTTTGATAGCGAACCCATTATAATGGGTCCATCATCTCCTATTTCGCTAAGGATGTGCAGGCCTTTGCCCTTCAATAGTGTATGTTGGCTCTCCTGCCTTAAGTCCCTCATACGTTGTAAAGCTATGGGATGGTAATCCCTTGAGTCAAAATCTGATACAACATATTCAGCATAAAGCTGTGTCATGTCAATCTATGCCAGAGCATGGAGAAGCATGTTGGGGACGACATGATCTGGAGGTAACACTATGTTACCTTGCAAATCTCTCCGACACATCTATTCATCTTGAAGGAGGATAAAAGTAAAATTGGGAATATAGTCATTGGGATAAGTATATTCCACCTTGTATTGCTGAGGAACTGGTGGATTTAGGTTATGTGTTTTTGATTGCCGACTATTTCGTGTGTTATTCCTAGGTGGTGAATTGCTCTTGTGAGAAGAAGACATTGTTATTTATCGGTGTGCTAATTATCGTTATATAAATTTTTCTTTTAATTAACCTGAAGGTTTGTTTAGGCTCCCAACGATGTGAGTGATGTCCTATGTTCTATTTGGTGCACAAACACTTAGTCCCCTGCAACGGTGCCAATGATGAGTGGCAAGATACCCCTACACTCAACCATACGAATACGAGCGTAGCATGCATGATTTGGTCGAACTTCGCAGACTAAGTGCCTATGAGCCCCATAGAACACTTAGGGTTAATCATTCGTTGTCTTCCCAGACTTACTTGTATTTGTCATGGTGTATGGTTAAGCAAGTTTGAGGTATATGATTTTTATAGTTTTTTATGTTTTATGTCTCTTATGCTAACAAGGTGAAGGGTTGAGAAACTAAGTACTAACTCTAACTAATGAATGAAGTCTAAATTAACCTAGCATCAGCATCCGTTCCCACTTACCGTACACACCCTGAATCGATGCAACCGTGGCTACCAAATGCTAATCGTTGCTAGGATCACCACGCGTAATGCACGTGCTCGAAGTGGTCATACTAAGGCACTTAACTAGGAGGAAAGGGTTAAGAGAATCTAATCTAGCCTAAGTGCGATGAGCATCCGTTCCTTGATTATCCGTACACATCTTTAAATGCTCGTAATCAAGTCATACTCATTCTACGTTACTAGGAGATAAGGGTGAGAGAGAAAGCACTAAATAACATGTAATAAATAACAAGTAATAAAAAACAATAATAAAATCCTATTCCATGCGTTGCAAGGTTTATCCAGAAATCTCGTCTTTATTGTCGTACACAAACTTGTGTTCAGGTACAATGTTTGCTCGAATAAAGATCCGTTTACTTTGGGACTCCTACTGTGGGCACATGAAAATATTCTATCTCTGGAGTGATCAATTTGCTAGAGTTTCCCTACTATCAAGCCTAGGATGAGGAAATAGGGAAGAGCCGCCTCTTATTTATAGATATGACGGTGCACCGCGATATCACGTATGTGATATCGTAGGGGAAGATGCGATATTGCGTACGCAATATCGCGAGGGATGCGATATCGTGACTACTACGATATCGTGGCCCATGCGATATCGCATCCCATCGGTTGGTAAGTCTTTAGGTTGAGTATTTTTGTCAGTTTTCAGTTCTTTTTCAATTCCTTTACTTTCCCAAGTGCATGCTCGTAGTGTGATGCTTGTATTTGTACGAAACCTTTCTTTGAGTGTGACGTACTTGGACACGCACATGATTGGCAATAAAGATCGAGATTACTCCATCATTGCAACATTCACTTATCTTTTAATTTATTTTGATTATTTATTATTTATCGTTATTTTCTATTATTTTCTTAGTTAATATTTCTTTTATCATCATTTACTATTCTTTTTGTTAATGTGGAATGAGTATGACTTAATCATGAACATTTAAGTGTAACTACTTGGTAACCCAGTAGCGTATCTAGGAGTTCTCAAGTAATGTGCGCTTGGTAATCCCAAAAGTAGTACATGAGGTCCAAGATGCATACGGATGATTAAAGATAGATGCTCATTGCACTTAGGGTTAGCATAGATTTCATTTTCCATTGTCCATTAACTTAATTAAGATTGTTCCCCATCATCTCTAGGAGTAGCATTAGTTTAGGATCCCATCATTTACCTCACTCTAGACTAAACCATACGTGACAAAACAAATACTAGTCCAAGTGGGAAGACAACAAACTGCGATCAACGTGTAATTATCTAAATACCACAACTAGTCCATCTGTAGAGTTCGACCAGATCATGCATACATGCATACATGCTCGTATTCGTATGGTTGAGTGTAGGGGTACCTTGCTGCTCATCAATTACCAATCATGCATAAAGCAACTAAATAAGTGAGCAATAGGACCAAGACTACTATACCTTCCTAACCACATGACTACTAAGCCTAGTAGGAAAATATAAATATAAAATATTATAATACATTAGATGAACATGATACCATAAGCACAAATGCTAAATTCATCACAATTTAGCACAAAGAAGTAAATGGTGTTGAAAGATTCATAAAATCTATTGAAAAACTTAAATAAATCCTTGGTGATAAATCTTATAATAAAGTTAAACTTCTGCACCTTTCCAAACCGAATTTATTAAGTATAGTTATGGTTGGGCGCCCCTAGTAAGCATTCATGCTCTACTACTTGGAGGACTTGGGAGAGGAGGAAAGGTTTGATTGATGTGTCTTTAATGTGTAAATAATGCATAGGTATTGTCTAAGCCATGCCTAATCTTTATGATTTCATCTAGATCTTGCCCCAATCACTGCCCAAACTATTCGTTGCCACATTATTAGGTACCACTATTCATGAATGCAATAAAAAATATAAATGTAAATGTAAATAAGTACGATGGAAAAATAGTTATCTAAAAACCTTTGGTTCATTGATAACTTCTTAAATTTTTTAGGCACTGGTACGTTCAAGGTTTAATTTTAAATTTTAGAAAGATTTTCCAACTTATAATCTAATATTTTAAATCTTGTTGAAATTACATTTTATAGTAGAATGAAAAGATTCAAAATTTATTTCCTAAAGAAAAATGAAGGGCAAATAATAAAGAAACATGTAGGATTTCATTGAAAACCTAAAAAGAAAGGTATTTATTAGTTGCTAAAGAAAATGAAGATTTTGAAGCCTCACATTTATTTGTCCAAGAAAAATTATCGAAAATTGGAGAAGCAGCCTCTCAAGCAAATGCAAGCTGGAGAAAATTAAACAGAGGATCATTGTCAAAGATAAATAAAATTCCATTGAAAAGCTTGTTATGGTTGAACTTACAGATACCAAACAAAATATTTCATCACTATGTTGGCATGCTTGAACAAAAATGTTTTCATTAAAATTTTGGTTCATTTTTTATTTAGGAGCAATGCTAATGAGGGGTGCGCAACGGTGAATGGACACTAGTGATTGGGGAGCACCCAAATGCAAAATGCAAGAGATAAGCCCTTGTGTAGATGTAGTCATAAAGAAGCATACCATGTACATCATCCTTGACTTAAAAAGTGTGATGTTCTTTAAGCATGTTTGGATGATTTTACGTGTCTAATTTTCAACCATGAGAAAAACCTTTCAAAAAATGATAAAAATATTAGAATTTTCAAGAGCATTAAAGCGACAAGGTTTAATAAATAACGTCAAAAAATAATAAAAATATTAGAATTTTGAAGAGCATTAAAGCTACAAGGTTTAATAAATAACGTCTTAAATTGTGAAGCATTAGAGTTGAACTTGATTTATCAAACAAGATTAAAAACCTTAGAAACCACTTAGATCTAATAATGCTTGACGGCTTGCAACGTTGAAACAAATATTTAAGTATAATGATTGAACAAACTTTCTTGCTAAGAAGCCTCTGGCGTACTTGAAATTTGAACAAACCTAGTAATTGTAACGACGTGAGTGAATTATATTATGTTGATTGCTTGTTTTTGTTATTCTTTGGGGCTCGCAAAGGAGCTTATTTCCTACTTTGAAAATTTAAACTTTGGCTTCAATTTATATTCCATAAATCGAAATTAGAATCATGATCTCCAAAGAAGTGATACGTAACTCACCCACAGATATTGTGAGGTAACTTCGATTACCTTTAAGCATGACATGCATACTTACGCCTAAAGTTTAGCGGTTTCTTAAAAGAAACATAACAGGCGCATTCTTTAACAATGTTTGACATATATACTTGAAACCTATGTGCCGGAGATTCGCGATTCCTATAAATTTTGACGAACTGTTCGCGTCGGATTCGGGCAGGTACAGAAGCGTATTAAATTTGCAGTCGGTACGTATTTCATAATTTCCAATGAAATTTTATTGGATTTGAAAATATATATTGATATGGTAGCCTTGCCTTATTAAATTTGCAGTGGGTACGTATTTCATAATTTCCAATGAAATTTTATTGGATTTGAAAATATACATTGATATGGTCGCCTTGCCTTGCCTCGTATTGCGATGTCCGCATTTTGCATTAAAATCTTACATATCTTCTCCTGTTCTGGATGATACCAAAAATTTCATTTCATTGTTAAGTGGCAAGCAAGCAATCAAGATTCATGGCATCGGCAGACGGACCACAGAAAACAAGGGAGTACGAATAAATAAACAAACACACGGAAATCACGAAAGGGCTACTATGGTAACCGATGGCCGAAGGGGCAAGTATGGGTCATACGGAAATCAAGTTTTGGACGGGGTGCGAGGAAAACATTGCATTTGCATGGATTCGCATGGATTCGCCTGGCTTTGGGAGCGTCAAAGGTTCCACCATGACACACATTCTCGGGTGTTGTTTATTGTTCATTGCTGGTTTTTGCTCTTTTTCTCATATCTCTCCTTTAAAAAGAAAAAACAAAATAGGGTCATCGGCATGGGTCATGAATCATGAACATGATGACCGATGGATGCTTGTTCAACTTTTTTAAAAATCTGTTTGCTTATAAAGCAACGGAGCCCACCAGCACATCACATAGACAATGGCCATATGCAAGCTCATGGTGCTCAGTTTTTACTTTCCTCTTCATCATGACTAGTGCCGATTTTCCAGCGTTTGAAAGGTTTTGGATCATTATAGGTCAGATGAGTTACTGGGCCGTGCCTAGTTTAGTTAAGTTGTGTAACAAAAGGATTTCATTTTATTACTGTCATTTGTTGCAGAAATTATATGTTTGAGAAAGGAAATGGATTCAATGCCCTCCATACCTTTGCAAATTTTCTTACTTCAATTTAATGGTGATATTGCAATCTTGTGTACAGTTTTTAAGCATTAACAATATTTTGGATTTACATTGTACTTGTTCTATGTTTTACAATGTATTTTTATGATATATGGGATTTAATTTTTTTAAAAAACTAATATATTTAAATTTTCTCTATCACATCCTCGGTTACAAACCAATACCCACTTTTTCTTGAGCCACGCGTTCAGAATCACGAATCCTCCTCGATTCCGCGCTTCCAGGAATCAGATTCTTTTGATGCATAGCTTGAAATAAAGCATAGAAGGTCAACAACATTTACGATTTCCTATCAACGAATTCTTCAACCAGACAAGATCACATAATGAAGTCCATTTACTTAAATCAATCAATGCAATATGTCAATACAAGACAGCCCCACCAAGATACGAAATAATGCGCCTCAAAACCAGAAACCCTAACACATAATCAATCCAGCAACAACAACAGAAGCATCATGCAGAGATGGTAGGCAGCAGAATCCTGATCACCATCCGCTCTCGTTCTTGAGAACAAACTGGTTGACGAACCTGCGAGCCTTGTCCACATTAGTTATATAAGTCTGTGCAATCACGCCATTGGCGCCACTAGGGAAGAAACCTCCAGATTTCTTAGAATTTCCAGTGCCATACAGGATCTGCACCACCTGCTGCGGAGATCTGGAAAACCCGATACCATTTACATCCCCAGACAGGATGTTGCCCACAATGCTGCCACCTTTGAGCGTAACCAACCCCTGATCAGCATTCTGGCTGCCGCCCAATTCGTTTCTGAGCTTAGAAATCTTATCAGTGGCCTCTGCAACTGTGAATCCGTAGGGCTCCACCTTATCATCTTTCTGCAAGTACAGCAGTGTCCTGATCACCGCATCCTGCCCGGATGCCACTGCCAGAAGCCCTCCGACAAGTCTGGAGGCGTTCACTGATATCAGTACCGAATTGATGCCGACGTAGCCTGTGAGACCCACGTAGGGAAGAATGTAGCTGGCCAGGAGAAAGTTTACAGTGGATGTGTATGGATCGAAGGGAGGATTTAGGGTTTTGTTGAAGGCGCGGTTGAAAATCTGGGAGAAGGTCTGGGGACTGATGTCGATGAGAGGTTTCGGGAAGCCTATGACTGTGTCCTTGATGGCTCGGAGATGGCCGACTTGCTCGGCTCCGAAGGATTTGATGATTTCTACAACTGGGGTTGTGAGCTTCGCCTGTTTTCCGCCATTGGTGGGAGCTCCTCTGAGAGCCAGATCCGGAGCTTCATGTTCCAGGCCGTGGCCCCGGGCTCCGTACAGGAAGAATTCGGCCTGCAGAAACTCGAAATTCAGGGCGAATTCGAGAATGTCTAAGTCCGATATTCCGATTTTCCCCGGCGTGTAGGATGAAGGAGGGGAGGCGGATTCTGCTGATGTGATGAGAAGTGGTAGCAGGAATGCAAATGCTGTTGCTGCTGCCAAGATTCTTGTTGTTGCGGAGGGCGCCATGGCTGTTTTCGGTGAGGATTATGGGCCTCTGCAACCGGGTTTTGAAGGGGATTCTCTGGGATGGATTGTGGGGGGTATCTTATGTAGATCTGGGTATTGGGAATTTTTGGAGAGGGGTGGTGGATGGTCTGGTTTTCTTGGTCGGCGCCATTATTGTTGAGGACAGAGATGTTGGAATAGAATTTGGTATGGTTTAGAGATGGTTTCCGATGGACGTGGAGATTTTTTTTAGGGTTTGTTTTCTTGGTATTGTTAATGCGTGAAAATAAAATACCTACTTAAATTTCTCATTTAGATTATCTAAATTCCTCAATTGTTGAGTGAATAGACTCCTTTTGTGGAAAGCTTCAAAATAAAAATAAGAGCTCTAATAAATGTTCCTTAGCTACCCATGCCTATTTTCTTTTGTCACATGACATGGCAAAACCAAGAACTATTCTTACCAAGGGAAAAAATAAAAAATAAAAAAAGTTGTGATTCCTCCTCCTAGAGATTATGATGACTTTCTTACTTATGTATGCAAAATAAATAAGTACATAAATAATCAAAGCCATTGTTTTATCCTCCATAGCCATTCTTTTATGGTAGATGCCACAAAGCAGAAAATGGAAAAAGAAGGTGCTCTTGTTCTTCAAAAGAAAATAGTATGAGCTATCACATGAGATCATTACTTTGGAAATCATTAAGGGTTACTACAAGCTGATTTGGATTAAAAGAAGCATGTGAATTTTATTCAAATAAAGTTTTTATAATTATTGAAACTAAAATTGAGGTATTTTATTACGTTTGAAGACCCATAGGATCTACTAATTAGAGTTTATATACATATCATGATAATTTAATATATATTCAATAAAATGGCTAACCATAACAACATATATTTGAAGCAATTCATATAAATTGTGAATTGGAACATTATATTTAGTCATTTAAAATGATTTTTGGGGCAATCAGGAAGAATATATTACTCATTTTAACCTAATCAAAGATGCAAATTTTGTAGGTATACTTCTCTCTTTGAATGTTTACCCATCTTGTAGTTTCTATTCTTAGTTAATGTAAGCACAATATGATTTTACTTATTACATATTATAGCCTTAAAGGGATTTTATCTTAGAGGTGAATTGCTTCACATAGTAACCAATTAGCTCTAACCTATGTGAGACAAAATTTTCTTTTTCCATTTGGATTTGATCAAAGCCTACAAAGAACTCTTGTTTTACCTCTAACCTTATTGAAAGTGATGTTTTATTTGCAAAGCCAATATCAACCATGATAAAACCATCCTTTTTCTATGGAATGTTCTAGAGTTGTCTTTGAAAAACTAATGGCATTAAGGTTTTTGAGTTTATGACAATAGGTAATAAATTGTCAAAGAGCCTTAACCTTTACTGACAATAAATTAACTTCCAAGAACATATGATAAGCCCTCACTTTCATCTCATTTAAACAAAAATTAATGTTATTCCAAAACTTCTTAGAAAGGTATGGACCCTAAACAAGACAACCATACAAGATAGTTGCATAAATAATGGATTAGAAAATTTGCTTCTTAACCCTCTTATTATGTTCCCATTCCAAAATGGAATTTTTTTGTAATAAGGATGGTGTTGCTTTATAACAAATTATGTAATTATTAGAATAAGAGTTGAAAGGGTAAGTTCTAATGAGATTTGAAAGGGCACATTGTAATAATGGGCATGTCTTTTAAGGTAAACTTTGGTTGTTCAACTTATGATATTTATACCTAAGAATTAGAGGTGTGCTAGTATGGAGTTACAAAGATAACAATGGTAAGTAATAAGTGCCAGGTGAAGTAGGACAAAAAGTGACTAACGATATCCCTTCTAGTTAGTTATAGGCCTAACCAAGGTAGTAGTGTTGAATTGCCTCTTAAGGGATAGATTCCAAAGGAAGACAACCTTAAGAAACCCTTAGAGCATGATCTAGATATATTATTCCATATTAATAAAGCACTTTTTTTCATTTTCCTTTATATTTTTATTATCACACTCTTTACACATAATGTCAAATGTTATGAATATTTAATATATACCATGACATTCAAGAACAAGATGTCGCACCTCCATGTCCAAATGTTTAGGCCTTTCTAATTGTTCTTGACAACATAGACAACTTTCATACTAGTAGTATAGCCATCTTTGACACATACATCTCGCCTATAAGTATTAGCACATAGAAGCCTCAAACATCTAGTAGAATTAACCACATCTATTATATGGTTGTCAGTCATGAAATTGAAATCTATACTTCTTGTGTCCCAAATCATAGTTGCACCCAAGCTTATCATTCCAAGCACCTTACAATCACTCCAAGTGATGGTCTCTCTATTATGGGCTTATCATTAAGATATAAAAATGATTTATAATGATTTACTATGATATTGGTGCCTTTATCCTAAGGTTGCATGTGTGTCAGCATACTCCCTGGATTTGAACCTATGACTTGTAAATCACAAGTTCCAAGTGACACATGTTTAGTCATAACCCTTTAATATGAACTTTTGATGAGCAAACGATAAACTGTATGCTCTAATCAAGTGAGTGAAGAAAAAAATTTCCTTGGGATCTATTTGTTAAGAGTCATCAAAACTTGATGAATTGCATTTTTTCATGCTTTGACATCATGTATCCAATGTCAGACCCTCAACATCGGGTATCCAATCTCAGGGCCAAGATGCGATGTTGGATATCTGATGTTGTGGGATATATGTTGGCCTATAAATATAGCACTTGGGTTCACGATTTGGCATTAGTTTTTCAATCACAGTAATGAAGCTATTGTAGTTTGTTTTCTTCAGAGTTAGAATATTTTCTGGGTGCCTACAGTAGGAGTCTAAGTGTGTACAGATATTTGTTTGAACATTAATGTACTTGAGTGTAGTAGTGTGAAGCAATTAATTT
>MNCI01022170.1:349972-360270 GCA_015680685.1 Gnetum montanum | reverse complement strand
GCTAGCTAAGGAATTGGCTGCTTATCACACTTAAGCTAAATAGGTGCCTCAGTACGACTACTTTGAGCACTTGCGTTACGTGTGGTGATCCCAGTGACAATTAACGTTTGGTAAGCCACAGTTGCATAGTTCAGGGTGTGTCCGGTAAGTGGGAACGGATGCTAACGCTAGTTAACTTAGACTTAGGACATTAGTTAGAGTTAGCTTAGTTTCTCAACCCTTTCCTCTGATAGCATAGAAGATAAACCAAAAAATACCAAAAAAATCACATACCTCAGACTTGCTTAACCATACACTGTGACACTTACAAGCAAGCCTGGGAAGACAACAAACGATTAACCCCAAGTGTTTCTTGTGGTGTTAAGGCATTTAGTCTGCAGAGTTCGACCGGATCGCGCGTGCACGCTTGTATTCGTATGGTTGAGTGTAAGGGTACCTCACCACTCATCACATATAATGTTTGGTAACCCAACAATGTTTAATGTTTGGTAGCCCAGTAGTGCTGTATGTGTTCAAGATGTGTTTAGGAAAGTGGGATGGGTACTTGTATTAGGCTAGCTAGGTAGTGAATGAATTAGATCTTAAATTACTCTACCATTCATTCTTGTTGTAGGTGACTAAAATTATAAAACATAAAATGAGAAATATCATGTACCTCAATTACACTTAAACCATACCCTTAAGCTTCATAAGTGTAGTTGGGAAGATAACGAACATTCTCAATGTTCATTTCACTTCCTAGAGGAACTAGTGCACTATAGAATTATATGTCCATGGAATTTGACCAAATCATATGTAAACTCTTTAGTCATTCATATGGTTGGGTGTAGGGGTACCTTGCCACTCATCATTGGCACTATTCCTGGGGACCTTTTGGTTTTTTTGTGTACTAGGATTTAGTGGAAATCATTCAAAATTTTTGGAATGAATCTTAATGTCATATCATATTTTACAATTACTACAATAAAATTTAAAAGCACACTATATTTTTATCATCTAATTAAAAATGTCTTCTTCTTCCAGGAGTGCTTCTTTGCCCAAGTTTGATGGAGCTCATCAGTTGGTGCCTCAACAATATTGAGTGGTATATGCTCATCCTGATGAGTATGTACCTAATTTCACCTTCATCATACATTAGGATGAATAACTATGATGATGTGAAATGAAGGGAAACATTGTGTTGCCACCTAACCAATCCATTCTTGTAACACTTCAACAAAGGCTTATACGATGGGGTCTCTAGGAATGTCATGTTGAGTATGTTGGGCAAAATAGTGATGCTAGGAATTATCATCCCATTGAGGTACAATGTCTCAGGGATCACTAGTTAGAACAACATCATGAATTTGTGAAGGGAAAAAGATTTAATGATTCCCCATTCCTATTGTACCAAAAAGATGGTGGGGAACCCTTCTCTAAGGGTTTTCCATTTAGTGAAATTCTTCTCTTTGACTTCAGTGACGAAGCTCAAAACTAAAACTTGTAGTCCATGATTTACAATCTTGGTTCTGATAAGAATGGATCCAATGAAAAAGAATGATCTAAAGGGACAAGTCAAGGCAAGGATTCAGATAAAAAACAAGGTCATGATCATGGTTGTAATCACTAAAGAGGTGGTAGTAGGCATCGTGATGATGCTAGTCCTCTTTCCTCTTCACCTTCATCATCATCATCATCTTCTAGCTCTGATCATAAGTGCAAAGGGTGTGGCCATGATGGAGGTGATTAAAATGACTGATGGGACCTGGATAACCAAAGGGATTGTTGGGAAAGGTAAGCCCAATGGCATAGACATTCAAGAGAGGCACATTTCCATGAATGAAGGGGTAGCATAGGGCATTGTAGGCATCAAACAAGGCCTTAATGATCCTTTTCTTGCTACTTGAAGTATGCTTAATATCATAGAGGCAATATGAATTCTAACAAGGCATGTAAAGGATAGTTGGATTAAAAGGCTAGACATGAACAATATTCCTTGATTAAAAGGGGGATATAACTCAAACCTGCAGAACCATCTCCAAGCTTTCCAAGATGCATGTGCCTTATAGAACATAGAGAATGAGTGACAAAAACTTAAGTTGTTCCCATGAAAACTTATTAAAGAAGCATAAAACTAGTACCAGTTCTTAGAACTGGAATCTATCAGATGATGGAGTACCATACTTAACTTATTCAATGACAAATATCAAATGTACTCTAGAGTGTCCAACTTGAGAAGGTAGATCCAAGGATGGAAAAAAGGAACACATGAACCCTTGGATTCTACCATTAGCCAATACTATTCCTTAATGCACAAATGTCCTAACTATGGTTATTCTCAACAAGATCAACTTTACCACATTGTAGATGAGCTTCAATCAAAAACAAGGAGAGCCCTTAGTGTCTATGCCCAAGGGAAACTGTCAAAATTAAGTGCCTGTTAGATACAAAGACTAATCAAGCAAGTAGCTAAAGAGGAGGGTGAGTTAAATAAAAGAGAAACTGTAGAAGAGTACAATCATGATCCTTCTATTCAAAAGAGGGAGGTTTGATTCTATGACAGTGAAGAAGAATCTGCACCTGATGTGTGGTGAATAGGAAAATCTTGCCACTCCAAAAATTTCAATATGAAATTACAACCAAGGTTAATCAGTTATGGAACTCCATGGATAGTAGAATAAGGTAATGATCGTGAACACATGAGGCACAAGGAACTTGAACGTGCCTATCAAAGAGGTAAGGGCAAGATTGCTACAATAGAAGAACTTGTGGGAAGCGAATCGAATGATGATGGTGGGTGTGACATCTGCAAATATGAACATCCTAAGGGATGTTACCCCATAGTGTCACACTTATAGGTGTGTGGGATGTATTCTTTGAATCCACAACTAACACAAAGGCAAACATCCAGAAGATTACCTTATCTTTAAGGTAATTTTAGGTAGTTCCACCAGCAGCAACAATATTATCCTAATGGAACTCCACCATAACGATATGAGTAGTATCAATAGTGGAAACAACCACAATTATGGGTGTTGGCACCACCAGGGCAATAATACTCTTATAGGTAACCTGATCCATATGGGTACTACATTTAGCAACCATTGTCTCCACATGACTCCTCTAGTCACATTTCTACTTTCCAATCTCACTACCATCCTTCTAATTATTATCGAACTCATTCTCCATATGAAATGAGGGATACCAACTCTTACCCTTATATGTCTCCTATCCCTGCACATGTTCCTCCTCTAGCACATAACTACTACCTACTCCACCTATGCAGGGTGATCGACTAGCTCAATTACAACAATGCAATGCTACTAGGGTCGTTAACCTACAACTGGTTAATCAATTGAGTGGTTTGTATACTTGATCAAAGAAAAGATCTTTCTTTTGATCATGCAGTTCACCTAAGCCCTCAAATACATCGGCAGTTGACAACCTTATTCCTTTTTTTTCCTCTATATCAAATTCTTTGAAGTCCCCTTCAAACCAAACATTACCTAGGATCTATACTGTTATGCTTACTCACTCTATATTTGATTGGATCCATGCTGAAAATCTTCCTAGAAAGTTAGTAGATCTTGGAAGTCCTCTAATTTATTTGTAAATCATTGGGAATGAATTGTACAAAGCTCTTCTTGACTTAGGTTCTAGTGTCAACCTAATCTCTCATGAGATGTATACTACATGGACTTACCTCCTTTAAAAAAGAGTAATATGAAATTAGAATTAGTAGACCAGTCCATCACTGTTCCATTGAAATTGGTAGAAGACATTGTGACCACTATTTGTGGGTGGTCTTATCCTATTGATTTCCTAGTGATCAAAGCGAAGAACTAGAAAGGGAATTTTCCAAGAATTATGGGAAGGGCATGGCTTAGCACCATTGATGCAAGAATGCACATCAAAGATCTTTCTCTGGAAAGATCTAAAGAAAATGCATTTAGAAATATTGAGAAGTGAGTTCCATGAATTGCATATAATGATATAGGGTGCAATTTTATGTAGAAACTCTAGGCCATGAAACAAGCATCTATCTCTACATGCAAGTAGTATGTAGCAGAAGTAAAAATTCAAAGGTGTCTGTATGTAGTAGCCACAAAACAAGAGGTCACCCAATGGCTTCTCATTGATTCAGAGAGCATCACACTTTGCATGGAACTAACTGAGAGCTTGACATGCACATATGTTGTAGGCATGGATGAACTAGAGAAAGTTCATTACCAACTCTTTGATGATGCAAATGATGATACTTATTGGAAAGAGTTGGATATTCTTGAAAATTTCAAGTAAGAGCCCCTTGAACTAAAAAAACTATTGGTCATAATGGAATACATGTTTTTAAAAAATGGGAAGTTGGTCATAATAATGTAAATCTTGCTCCAGAACAAAAAAAGATGCTATTGAATTTAGTTGAAAAATGTTCAGCCACCTTTGCTTGATTAGATCTTGAACTCACAGAGATTGATCCTAGGATATGCCAGCATTGCATCTACACTGATTCAGCCATGAAGCCAAAGAGATAGCCATAGAGGCAATTGAACCCCAAATTGAAGTAGATCACTAAAGAGGAAATTGAACAACTCCTCAAGGCAAGGTTGCTTTATCCTATTGCAGATAGTGAGTGGGTTAGTCCGCTAATGATTGTGCCAAAGAAAGGTGACAAGTGGTGGGTTTGCATCAATTTTTGGCTACTAAATATAGCACCATTCAAGGATCATTTTCTATTGCCATTTTTTGACCAAGCATGAGACATAATATTTGGGCATTACTACTACAATTTTATAGATGGTTATAGTGGTTATAACCAAATTCAAATTGCACAAAAGAACCAAGTGAAGATAACATTCACAAATCCTTGGGGAATTTTTTCATATTGCAAGATGCCATTTGGTCTATGCAATGCTCCTGCTACATTCCAATGCTTGGTTTTGAGAATTTTTCAACAACAAATCAAAATTGGTATGGTAGTCTTCATGGATGACTTCTCCATTTGTGTATCTACATTTGAGCAAGCCCTAGATTGCCATAAGCAAGTGCTAAAATGATGTGTTGAAACCAACTTGTGGCTCAATTGGTAAAAGAGTCATCTAATGGTCTAAGAAGGCATTGTATTGGGGCACATGATATCACAAGAAGGAATTAAGGTAGAACCTAAGAAAATAAGGGTCATCCAAGGAATAACTTGCCAAACAAAAACTGTCAAAGATGTTTGATCATTCCTTGGACATACTAGCTATTATCAGTGATTCATAGAGAATTTCTCTAAGATTACAAAACCATTAATGGAGTTGACAAAGAAAGATGCTCCATTTTTTTGGACCATGAAATGTGAAAGAGCTTTCCAGAAATTGAAAGAGAAACTTGTGGAAACTTAAATTCTACAAGCACTTGATTAGTCTAGAAACTTCCACATTAGGATGAATGCATCTAACTATGCCTTGGGAGCCATGCTTACATAGATGGACACTAAGAAACGACCATATTACATGCATTATGCTAGCTAAAGCATTGTGGATACACAACTAAACTATACCATCACAGAAAAGAAATTGATGGTAGTGGTGTTTCCTCTAGAGAAGTTTAGGCATTATGTGATTGGATATAAGGTGTTTGTGCACATGGACCATAGTGCCATTTTCTTCCCAATGAACAAGCTAATGGTAAGCTTCTGGGTCATATGGTGGTTGGTGATCTTACAGGAATTCGATCTTATGATGATAGATCAAAAGGGAACTAAGAATGTGGTTGCTGACCACTTGTCTTGGTTATGATGGGACAACAAAGAGGAAGAAATCCCACTATCTAATATGTTTCTTGACAAACTCCTCTTTGCTAGGGCTATAATTGAACAATTGCCCAATGAACCTAAATGGTATGATGGCATTCTCATCCATCTTCTCATCTAAGAGATGCTACAAGGGTTGGACCATTGGAAGAAACATTAGTTTCTTCACTAGGTAAAACACTTCATGGAGATCAACAAACACCTCTACAAGGTGTGCACCAATTTCCTGGTTCATTGGTACGTGCCTAATGTCAATCAACAGTGCATTCTCTAAGATGCTCATGAAGGTCCTTGTAGAGGACACTATGCTAAGAGACACATGGCTATTAAAATCCTGATGGTAGGGTACTATTGGCCAACAATCTTCAAGGATGCTCACCATTACGTCTACTCTTATGAATAATGTCAACGAGATGGTAGAATGATTGCTCAAATGGAGGAACCTCAACAATGGATTCAACCACTGGAACCCTTTAACATTTGGAGCATTGATTTCATGGATCCCATCACACCCATGTCAAATGGAAAGGCATACATCATAGTTGTTGTTGACTATTATATGACATGGACTGAAGCAATAACCATCATGGATTGTATATCTTCTTCTACTACTCGGTTTGTACAACAAAATGTTATAAACAGGTTTGGTTTGCCATGTGCATTAATTTATGATAATGGAACTCACTTTATAATCACTACTTTTTAGAAGCTTATGTAATGTTTGGGGGTTGAACATAAACTCACAACACCCTACCACCCCTAAGCTAATGGTTAAGCTAAGGTTACCAATAGGGAAATCATAAGGATTCTAACAAGAATTGTTAGCAAATATATGAAAGACTAGAGCACAAAACACAATAATGCCCTTTGGGCCAACCACTCAATGTGGAAAATTCCTATAGGCTATTTTCCCTATGAGCTTGTGTATGGAAAATTACCAACACTTCCTATTCAGTCTAAGCTCCATACACTTTCAACAGCCTATGACCTCAATCTTGACTTGAGTCTAGCACAAAAAGAAAGACTAATGAATCTCAACCTACTAGATGAAAATTGATTAGAGGCCCTATCATCTAATGAGTTGCATAAGGCCTACAACAAAAATTGCCATGATCTTAAAATTAGAAAAGTCAAATCTCAATTGGGAGATAAGGTTCTCTTCTAAAACCCCACACATGGACCTCAACAAACTATGTTCCAAACATTGTGAAAAGGACTTTACATCATTTATAAAACTTTTCCTTCTAGGGCCATGATAATATACAAACCTAAGATCCCATACAAGAAATAGTTGGACAACATCCAACAAATCATACCTTTCCATGAGCATAAGCTAGTTAATACAACAAACACCTCATTGGATGGACAACCACACTCCATATTTTGTATCTCCTCTTTTCAACTTAGTCATGGGAGAGATGGCCACCCATGCTAACCATATAAGTGGGTCCTTAGTTTTTGAAACTTTTTATTTTACACATTCTTTATTTTACATCTTCTTTTTTTCATGTTACTAATACTTTCTAATTTTTGTTTTACACCATCAATAGTACATTTGCTTTCTTGAAAATTTTACACTTTTTTTATATTTTATTTTATTTTATTTTGGTGTGATTTTCTAACTTTTTGTTAATAAGTGCTAGGTATAGTGGTAATGCATTGCTTGATGATGGTATGCACTATTTTATTATTTGATTGTTGGTATCTAGATTTTATTTATATTTTTTATTGCATTCATGAATAGTGGTACCTAATAATATGGCAACGAATAGTTTGGGCAGAGGCAAGATCTAGATGAAATCATAAAGATTAGCCATGGCTTAGACAATACCTATGCATTATTTACACATTAAAGACACATCAATCAAACCTTTCCTCCTCTCCCAAGTCCTCCAAGTAGTAGAGCATGAATGCTTACTAGGGGGGGCCCAACCATAACTATACTTAATAAATTCAGTTTGGAAAGGTGCAAAAGTTTAAGTTTATTATAAGATTTATCACCAAGGCTTTGTTTAAGATTTTCAATAGATTTTATGAATCTTTCAGCACCATTTACTTCTTTGTGCTAAATTGTGATGAATTTAGCATTTGTGCTTATGGTATCATGTTCATCTAATGTATTATAATATTTTATATTTATATTTTCCTACTAGGCTTAGTAGTCATGTGGTTAGGAAGGTATAGTAGTCTTGGTCCTATTGCTCACTTATTTAGTTTCTTTATGCATGATTGGTAATTGATGAGCAGCAAGGTACCCCTACACTCAACCATACGAATACGAGCGTGTACGCATGTATGCATGATCCGGTTGAACTCTACAGATGGACTAGTTGTGGTATTTAGATAATTACACGTTGATCGTAGTTTGTTGTCTTCCCACTTGGACTAGTATTTGCTTTGTCACGTATGGTTTAGTCCAGAGTGAGGTAAATGATGGGATCCTAAACTAATGCTACTCCTAGAGATGATGGGGAACAATCTAAATTAAGTTAATGGAAAATGGAAAATGAAATCTATGTTAACCCTAAGTGCAATGAGCATCTATCTTTAATCATTCGTATGCATCTTGGACCTCATGTACTACTTCTGGGATTACTAAGCGCACATTACTTGAGAACTCCTAGATACGCTACTAGGTTACCAAGTAGTTACACTTAAATGTTCATGATTAAGTCATATTCATTCCACGTTAGCAAAAAGAATAGTAAATGATGATAAAAGAAATATTAACTAAGAAAATAATGATAAATAATAAATAATTAAAATAAATTAAAAGATAAGTGAATGTTGCTTATTAGTGGCGAGGTACCCCTACACTCCACCATACGAATACGAGCGTACACATGCGATCCAGTCGAACTCCGCAGACTAAATGCCTTAACGCCACAAGAAACACTTGGGGTTAATCGTTCGTTGTCTTCCCAGGCTTGCTTGTATGTGTCACGGTGTATGGTTAAGCAAGTCTGAGGTATGTGATTTTTTTGGTATTTTCGGCTTATCTTCTATGCTACCAGGAGAAAGGGTTGAGAAAACTAAACTAACTCTAACTAAGATCTAAGTCTAAATTAACTAGCGTCAGCATCCGTTCCCACTTGCCGGACACACCCTGAACTATGCAACTGCAGCTTACCAAACGCTAATCGTTACTGGGATCGCCACACGTAACGCAAGTGCTCGAAGTGGTCGTACTGAGGCACCTATTTAGCCTACGTGTGATAAGCAGCCGATTCCTTAGCCAGCCGTACACACCCGTGGGTGCTCGTAACTAAGTCGTACTTATCACACGATCTAGCCTAGCAATGAGCAGCCGATTCCTCAACTAGCCGTACACATTAGACCCGGGAGTTACCAAGCGCAGAATCCTGGAATACGCTACTGGGTTACCAAGCATCCAATGCTCGTAATTGAGTCGTACTCATGCATTGCGTCAAGCAGCCGATTCCTTGACTAGCCGTACACGTCCGTAGACGCTCGTAATCAAGTCGTACTTGAACGCACTAGGAAAGCAGGAAATAAAGCAATAAATGAAACCACGTGCTGCAAGGTTTATCCAAACAAGTTCGTCTTTATTGCCGTACACAACTTGGGTTCAGGTTACAAGCTGCTCGAATAAAGAGCCGTTCACTCTAGGACTCCTACTGCGGGCACATGGGGAAAAATTCTAACTCTGGAGTGATCAATCTGCCAGAGCTTCGCTACACTAGCCAGGATTGGGAAATGAAGGGAGTGCCGCCTCTTATTTATAGATATGGCGGCGGGACGCGATATCGCGTACGCGATATCGCAGGAGAAGACGCGATATCGCGTCCGCGATATCGCGGCCTAGTGTAAACCGCGTCTCATCATACCCCCATGACTAAATGAAAACTCGTCCTCGAGTTCCTTACAATGATATCAGGTAGGTATGGGATTATTAGGGAAAATGGAACTAATGGGATGACATGTGAACGGTCTTTATTACAAGACTTGACAAAAACTGGTGTTCATGACAACATGGGTGAACACCTTATTACAATGACATCAGGCCACAGTTGGCAGCTGAGAGAAAAGAGGAGTCAGAAGAGAAGAAGAGAGAAGAGTCTTGTTGCTGCCAATGCCTAGATTACACCTTTTGTTGTCCGTCTGTAAGCGCATTATCAATTCCACTCCTTGCATGCTGCTTCAGCGCTGCTCCATTCCAAGTGTTTGCTCCAGATCCATTCTGTTGTTGTATGACTGCCATCTGCACACACAACACCATCATATATTAGCAAGGGTAATTGAATCATTAAGTAAAGCATACCTTGCTTCGGTTTAGGTTCACTCGCTAAGGTGTGGTATGGCTGATACGGATCTGGAAAAATGTAGATGATGACTACCGAAGGTATAGGGGTTAGGAAGAAAAACGAAAAAATCCGGGGCTTAGGATAAAAAATCGAACAATCAGGCCCCGTACCCCCATGACTAATCGCGAACCTCCGGTAGCGTTAGAATGGAGAGAGAAAAGGAATAGGAATGATAGATAAAAAAGGAAAACTATGGCATC
>MNCI01022170.1:327979-342996 GCA_015680685.1 Gnetum montanum | reverse complement strand
TAGGGATAACACACGAAACAGTCGGCAATCAAAAACACATAACCTAAATCCACCAGTTCCTCAACAATACAGGGTGGAATATACTTATCCCAATGAGTATATTCCCAATTTTACTTTTATCCTCCATCAGGATAAATAGATGCATTGGAGAGATTTGCAAGGTAACATAGTGTTACCTCCAAATCGTGCAGTCCCCAACATGCTTCTCCATGCTCTAGCATAGATTGGCATGACACAGCTTTATGCTGAATACGTTGCATCAGATTTTGACTCAAGGGATTACCATCCCATAGCTTTACAACGTATGAGGGACTCAAGGTAGGAGAGCCAACATACACGATTGAAGGGCAAAGGCTCGCACATCCTTAGCGAAATAGGAGATGATAGTGAGGAGGCAGGGTATCAGAACCTACAATCCACGATACATAACATTGGTTCTGATCCCCGTGAACACCAACTATTCACAGAGGGAACAACAACTCATAATAAGGATGGGCACTTAGATCGTCACCACGATCGAGGCCGTAGAAGTTAAAGAGAAGGCAAGAAGCATTGCTATGGCGATGGTTTTCCTTCTTCTTCCCCTTCTTCACATCACTCACCCTCTCCTTTCACCTTTGGGCATAATCATAAAGGGCATAACAAAGAGGATAAAAGTAAGAAAAATGAGAGACCTTGATGGGAAAGTCGAGAGAGAGGACAAGGGCATGAATGAAGGGAAAGTAGGGAACAACGAAGACATCATAGGTGTCATGAAAGAGATGATCATGATGAGCCCCTACTTGCAACCTGAAGTATGCTCGACATAACGAAGGCTATAAGAATTCCAAAAAGGTATTTAAAAGATAGTCGGATCAAACGCTTAGACATGAATAACATCCCACGCTTTGAAGGGGGATACAACTCAGATCTGCAACATCATTTACAGGCATTCCACAATGCCTGCGCCTTGTAGAACATAGAGAATGAGTGTCAAAAACTTAAGTTGTTTCCCAGGACACTCATTAGAGAAGTAGAGAGTTGGTACCGGTCCTTAGAACTGAAAATCATCAGAAGGTGGAGTAAGATGTTAGAACTCTTCAACGATAAATATCATACATACTCCATAGTGTCTAATTTGTGTAAGCAAATCCAAGGATGGAAGCAAGGTACTCATGAACCCTTGGATGCTGCCATGGCCCACTACTACGCATTGTTACATCGTTTCCTAGGCCATGGTTACACACAGCAGGATCAACTTCGCCACATCGTGGATGGGCTAAGGCATGAGACTAGAAGAACCCTTGGGACTTATGCCCAAGGGAGATTATCAGAACTTAGAGCCCATGAAGTTCATTGCTTGTTGGAACAAGTAGCAAAAGAAGAAGATGAACTACGAAAAATAGAGAGTGTGGAAGAATACAACCGCGATCCCTCCCTTCGAAGGGGAGATGATGCACCTAGAAGGGAAGGTGCCTCACCCCAGATCCCTCATGATCTGGTACAAGGTGTGGCCTGGCACCGCACAAAAACTATCCAGTCTTCACTGCCTACATATCTACGACCGTCGTAGAATCAGGGCCATGTAGTTCTCCACGGAGAATGGGGGAATGAAGAGGAGTTAGAAGAGAGTGCAACAGGAGGGTGTCCTATTGCTAGCTTGGTACCACCAAGCCGGGGTGGGTTTTGTAACACTTGAGAGCCACCCAAGGGTGCCTCAGAGTGTTCCATGGCCCCCAAACCATGGGGAGAGCCCAAGAGAACCACCATTCTGGGACATCTCTCATGGTAACATCAACCTATTTATTTTGCTAGAATTTTTAGGTTTCTCCTAGGTTCCATTCACTACTGTTGGTTAGTGTGGGCCATAAAGAAGACACTTGGAGTTGCATCATCATTGCTTTTGGAGAAAATTCCCTAAAGGGGCCAAAATTCAATTCCATGATGATTGTGGATATGATTGATCTTCTTGGATAGCCTAGAGGCAATTTGGTGATAGTGTGAGGTACCATCCTTATTTAGGTTCTTGTGGAATTTCTACCTTTCCTTGGGCTAAGTGCTTTCTAGTAGGAGTTTCTTGATGAATGTTGTATGATTGATCTTCCTTCTTTACATGTTCTACTTGTGGAGTTTGTTTCCCCACTCAGCCTCTTCCATGACCTTTTAATCTTTTGCTTCCATGTTGTAAAGGTCCTCCTTTTGGTATCCTGTTTGGGACCATATATAATCAACAAGGGTTTCAAATTATTAAGGTGTTCCTATTAATTCTTAATAGTTCTTTACCTTGCTCATACCCTTGTTTAGATCAAGTTCTTATCTTATTACAATTGCAAAGGTCAAAAAATTTTCAAAAAGGAACCACTTAGGTGTTATATCTTGTAGTTACTTATGACCAATCTTGTCACATCTACATGAGCATTGGGGAAGAATGTTACATCTAGGTTTTGTATAGAAGTACATGGTTGGGTGCATCCCTATCTCACAACTTTATGAGAAACTCCATAACTCATCATACTATCCATGGGAAAATTCTTACTGGCCTTAGTACTATACTCAGCTATAGTGGCAAAACCCCCAGTTGTGGGGGAGGCCATTACTAAACTAGCCACACCCTTCATATCACCTAAGACCAAGCGCTTATTATGTTCAACACCTTTTTTCTCCAACTAGATCAACATCCTCTACTTTACCTTGTCATTATCACTCTCTCGAGTATCATCAATCGATGCCCTCTCCTATGAGATCACCACCTCATGTTCTTTACACTCCTCCTTACTCTCAATATTCTCATCCTCCACCTCCTTCTACATCGCCACCAGTTGTATCAGAAAGTTTGAGACCACAGCACCAACCAACGAACATCACTTTTGTTACTACTATCAATAGCAATGGGAGTCCTCCACAATGTTAGAAGCATCCTTTCTTTAGGCATGGCCATAGAAAGAGATAGCATGGTTTTTGAAACCACTACATCCTCCAACTCAACACAAGTCCAACATTGTGATGCACCTTCCTCTTCAAACTCAATGCCTCTTGTTACCTTATCTAGGCCACTAATCAATACTCCAACAACCATGCAACGCAATGAATATAACGTGGGGAGACATATCGATCCTTGCATACTGTCTTATGGTCATGGGTGCCATAGTGGGTCAACCTCTTATCACATGATCACATCTTATAATCTACCCCACTATGCCTACTTTAATCAAGTGTGTGAACCTCAATTTGGGTACATTCCTACCACCACATCAAAAGAAATCCAATGGTTTGGATATGACCAGACCCTCATATTTCCAACATGCATGGTTTCAAACTTTCCATTTATTAATTCTTTCCATAATCAAAGGTTTAGTCATGGGGGAAACCCTTCATTCTAACAAGAAGAATTAGTAAATGTTTTTCTTTTTCTTTGGTTTTACAATTTTTTTTCTAATTTTTCATCTTTCAATTTATTGTTTTATCTTTTTGAGGATGATCTCATCTGTGAATAAAATACTCATGTGACCTATCAGTTGAGGTGTTGTTCTATGTTATTAAGTCACAAGGGACTAGTTATTTGGATAGTGAGCCCATGTCATCCATCCATCCATTCTATTAATAAGAGGTTCTACTCTAGGTACAATGATATTCTTTTCATCATTAAAACTTAAAGTAATTTTGTGCTCATTATGCCTAGAGTGAAAAATGATGGACTAAGAGGGAATGGCCAGGGTTTGACATCAAGGGGACTTGTGGATTCTCTTTCGTAACATTTGTAGGTGCTACCATGCAGCCTGGTTGTACTAAGGTCTTTGTAGATCTAACAAAAAATGGGAGTAAGAGTAATAAAGGCACTCAATAAAGAAACTCAATGCTATTCTAGGGATCCCACTAGAAATACATATGCCCATGATTGATGGTTAGCAGCTTCTCTAGTTCACTGTTGAAAAGGACAAAGTGCCAAAGTGGCTAGAAGAAGAAAAGAAGAAAATAAAAGAAAACATCAAAGAAAATACCAAAGAAGAACGTGCCACAAAGAAATTCCAAATCACTCCTTCCTTGGACAAAATGCCAAGTGATCGTACCCCTTGCTATCATGGTGCTCTTCTAGTTGTCCATCATTGGATGAAACAATGCGATGTCATTGATCAGAGGTATTGACTTGATTTTGATCTTGGAGAAAAAGTCTAATGATACTTTAATCACACACAACACTTTGGATTCATTGTGCCAAGAGTTGATTACCTCGCATCCTAATATCTACAATCCCTTCTATGATTCCTCTCATCTCACTATCCAAGTACTTCTAACTTGTGTCTTATGTGGCATAGAATTCATACCTCATAATGATGGTGCTTAACATGTGTGTGTTTTGTTGCATATGTGTGGGTTGCATTTAACCTTTCTAGTGCCTATGGACATCTTAAGGTGTGGTTACGCAAGGGCATTATAGGTTGGAACTTGCTTTTGGGAGGATCCACTTGTGTGCATTTTGTAATTTTTACTTGTTGCACACCACCACATCATTTTGTATCCTCCAAGTACTCCCTTGCCAAAGCTATTCTTTCCATTATCATCATTTTATCAAATGTTCCTCAGAACCATTACATGTCCTTTTATGTGTCATCTAAATCTCTAACTCTAGAATCATACTAAGCAATGAGTTAAATATTTATTAAAGGCAATGAGTAAGGTATAAGATAACTAAATTTCCTTAAAACAATCCTATTAACAGTCAGTCCTTGTGTGATTACAGATGGTCCCTAAAAGAGGATAGTAAGGAGGACCTTCTCAAGGTGTAACTAAACACCTGAGAGGAGGTTGAGGCCAAGGACCTCATGTAGAACATGTAGAGTAGGAGGCACAATCATTCAACATCCATCAGGAAACTCCTATCATAGCATAATTTGGCCAAGCAGTAGGTGGAGAGGTCAAGGCTAGAGCCTATGAAGAGGAAAGATGACTATTTGTAGCATGGTATGTCAAGGCCAATCAAGTGTTCCTGTAGCTATTGTGTCCATGGGAAGTGCCCACTCCATGAAACATTAGAACAGTAGCATGGATGACTCATGATCCTTGGATAGAAGAGGAGAAACTTCAAGCGCTTCTTCAACAGTATTAATCTTAGAAGCCTAGAGTGCAGGACAAAGGAAAGGCACCCATGGAGGAGCCACCACCACTAAGAACCACATGAGTTCCAAAAGTTTTGTATTTTATGTCTGTGTGTAAGTTTTGTTTAATCCCACACTGTGACATGAAATAGTCCATGTTCATTCAATAATCCCATACCTATCCACTATTTGTAATTGCATGAACTTATTTCTCACTTTTTTTGACTTGAGGACAAGTTTTTATTCAGTCATGGGGGTATGATGAATCATGATTTTCCAAGCCTCAATATTGGGTACATGATATCGAGTACAAGATATCAGGTACCTAATATCTTAGCATGGATATGATATCATATACACGATATCATGATTCCTATGTTGGCTTATAAATATAGCACTCAAGCACATGAGGAGGAGCCTTTTCGTTGGTGATGAGTGGCGAGATACCCCTACACTCAACCATGCGAATACGAGTGTAGCACACACAATTTGGTCGAACTCTGCAGACTAAGTGTCTACGTGCCGCATGGAACACTTAGGGTTAATCATTCGTTGTCTTCCTAGACTTACTTGTATTTGTCACGGTGTATGGTTAAGCAAGTCTGAGGTATATGATTTTTATAGTTTTTTATGTTTTATGTCTCCCATGCTATANGTATATGATTTTTATAGTTTTTTATGTTTTATGTCTCCCATGCTAATAAGGTGAAGGGTTGAGAAACTGAAGGGTTGAGAAACTAAGTACTAACTCTAACTAATGAACTAGGTCTAAATTAACCTAGCATCAGCATCCGTTCCCACTTACCGTACATACCCTGAACCGATGCAACCATGGCTACCAAATGCTAATCGTTGCTGGGATCACCACGCGTAATGCATGTGCTCAAAGTCCCCCCCCTGAGGCACTTAACTAGGAGGAAAGGGTTGAGAGAATCTAATCTAGCCTAAGTGCGATGAGCATTCGTTCCTTGATTATCCGTACACATCTTTAAATGCTTGTAATCATGTCGTACTCATTTCACGTTACTAGGAGATAAGGGTGAGAGAGAAAGCACTAAATAACATGTAATAAATAACACGTAATAAATAATAATAATAAAATCCTATTCCATGCATTGCAAGGTTTATTCGAAAAGCTCGTCTTTATTGCCGTACACAAACTTGTGTTCAAGTACAATGTTTTCTCGAATAAAGATCCGTTCACTTTGGGACTCCTACTGCTGGCACATGGAAATATTCTATCTCTAGAGTGATTAATTTGCTAGAGTTTCCCTACTGTCTAGCCTAGGATGAGGAAATAAGCAAGAGCCACCTCTTATTTATAGATATGACAGTGCACTATGATATTGTGTACACGATATCGCAAGGGAAGACGCAATATCGCGTACGCGATATCGCAAGGAAAGACGTGATATCGTGAGAGATGCGATATCGCGACTGTCATGATATCACATACATGATATCATGGCCCATGCGATATCACATCCCATCATACCCCCATGATTAAATGAAAACTCATCCTTGAGTTCATTACAATAATATCAGGAAGGTATGGGATTATTGACTCAAATGGAAACTAATGGGATGACATGTGAACGAATCATCATTTCAAGACTTAACAAACTGGTGTTCATGACAACAAGGGTGAACACCTTATTACATTGACATCAGGCCTCATTTGGCAGCTAAGAGAAAAGAGAGAGAGAAAGAAGTATCGTTGCTGCTAACGCCAAGATTGCGCCTTTCGTTGTCCGTTCGTAAGCATACCATCGGTCTTGCTCCTTGCATAGCTACTTTAGCATTGCTTCATTCCAAGTGTTCCTTCCAGATCCAGTCTATTATTGTATAATTGTCATCTGCACACACAACACAATCTTATATTAGCAAGGGTAAATGAATCATGATGTAATTAATACCTTGCTTCGGTGTAAGTCCATTGGCTAGGTTGTGGTATGGCTAATACGAATCTTGGAGATATACTATTGATGACTATCGAAGGTGTAGGGGTTAGGAAAAAATCAAAAGAATTAGGGCTAGGAGAAAATCAAAAAAATTCTGGCCCCATACCCCCATGACTAATCGTGAACCTCCAGTAGTGTTAGAATGGAGAAATAAAAAGGAACAAGAAAGATAGATAAAAAGGGACAACTATAGCATCAATGAAATGGATGTCAAGATGGAAATGAATAAAATAAAATTAATTGCAAAATGTTAAGGAAAAGAATTTAACTAGTGCACCAAATAGAAATGTCGGTGGATCCTTCCCAAAGCAAGCTCATGCCCTTAATGCCCTGACAAACCCACATTCAAAGAGTCCGTAGGCTCTGGGAATGTCCTTTGGAACAAGAGTTAAAGTCTTAACTGCAAGAATTTACCAAAAAGAAAATGATGTATCTACCAAAATATACACTAGTGATACAACTTACAATGAGGTGAAAAGTGGAGAGAAGGGTGGAGAGAAGAAACTGGAATGAAACCCCAAGAACAAGGTGGTGTACAACCCCTTGTGTGTTTCATGATTAATGTAAATTGGCAAATCTCATTCCAACTTCAGCCTCAAACCAACCACATCTAGTGACTTTGCATCAATGCATTCGACTAATCCATCCTCTTGAAGAATAAGAATGCATCTCCAAAGAGCCACCACCATTCTGACGAAACAAAGGAGAGAATGGGAAGCAAGAAGGGCCTTAGTTAGAGGGAACACTTTTGGTTCCATAACCAGTGCTTGTAGCCCAAGTTTATTTTATCTAAAGGGTGTGCTTTGAATTCTCACTTTTTTTTTGTTTTTTGTGTTTTTATGTGTGAGAACCACACCATGCAAAGACTTCTTATTTTTATTGACTCAGCTTCCGATAATTGGGCAACATTGAAACGACAAGAAAACTCAAGAAGATAACATCCAAGCACCCAAGAGAACAGCCAACACAAAAGCATCAAGTTCCCTTGAAGTCACACCCTTGTCAAACCTTGAGTCCTTCCTTAGTTTGAGAAGTACCCAATCACCAATTCGTTAAAGTTCTTATTAGAAAGGAGACTGTACATTTTCAAGCCAAAAAAGACCATAGACTTTGGTAGATGGATGGATGAAGTGAACTCATTACTTACCATATCAAAAGAACATACCTTAGTGTCAACATCGTAACTTAAAGGTAAAAATCGAACATTAGCAATCAATGAAAAAAAGTTCATACCATCGTGGAGAACACTTATTAGGTGACAAATTTACAGGATGGTTAACACACATACAAACACACACAAAAAATAGAAAAATATAATGATGTAAAAAAAATAAGAAAAGTTAAAGAAATTTGTAAAACAAAAACATGTAAAACAAAAATGTGTAAGACCAAAATTTGTAAGACAAAAATGTGTAAAACAAAAACTATAAAACAAAAATGTGTAAAATAAAAACTAAAAAGAACTGAGGGCCTCTAATGGTCAGCATAGGTGGCCATCTCCCCCATGACTGAATTGCAAGGGAGAGACCCAAAATAATGAGTGCCTATTTGAATTTCATAAAAGTGCCCAACTTCTCCCCATTGATGTTTTTAGGTTGAGGGGTAGAAGTTGGCGATGCTCATATTCTAATGTGTCTATGCCTTCATTGTTAGCATGAGTTTCCTCAGTTCATTCCATGCATATTAGTTTGCTCTTCCTAGTAGCTGTCAACCATGGGGGTGTCTACTACTGGTGTGGTTGCTATATACAAGCACCTTTGAATTTCTGTTCCTTAGACACACCAATCACATGGAAGAAATGTTGAACACTCTTCTATGTAATTACCCTATGAGTCACTGTATGTGATGCACAGAACTCTCTTCTTCTTGATCTTTCCATATATATTCACCTTAGATATCTGCAAGGAAAGATCGCAGATCACTAGGTACACATCTACTGTACTCAGCCATGGCCTTCCCATTATAATTGGGAATCCCCCTTCATTGTTGTTGATTTCAATCACTAGAAAATTGGCTGGGTAAGACCACCCATACACAATGGTAATGATGTCCTCCACCAATCCCAAGGGAATGGTGATGGACTAGTTAGCTAGCTCCAGTTGGATGTTGCTCTTCTTAAGTTGGGGCAAGTTCCAGGCTTGATACATGTCTCGTGATATTAAGTTGACTTCGGAACCTGAGTCAAGAAGAGCCTTATGTGGTTTGTTCTTGGAAATTTGTAAATAGATTAAGGGGCTTCTAGGATCAGAGATTTTCCTGGGAAGGTAGCCTACCTTGATCTAGTCAGTTACGGTATGCATTAACATAACCGTATGCGTATAGCTCTATTGGATGGAAGGGTGCTATGAAGTGTTGGATGGTGGAGGAGTGTACATAGGCTCAACCACTTGTTGTTGTGAGAGTTTGTCTGGGCTTTTGGTTCTGAAGAAGGGTCTTTTCTTTTTATAGTTGTTAGAACCAGCAGCAGGTTGAATATTTATAGCTCTCGCAACGTTACGTTGCTGCGGTTGAGTAGGGAGTTTCCCTTGCATTGTTGGAGCAGGTTGTATGGGAACTATAGGTGGAAGAGGTGCAGATGGAGTTGGAGGATGGTAAGTATGTGGGGTGCCTCCTAGAGGAGAAGGAGTCCTCCTAAAGTACTCCTGAACTTGGTAGTGATGTTGGGGAGTTGTATGACCCATAGAGTCACTTGGAGAAACTGGCTGCTGCACATAATAACCATATGGATCGGGCTACCCGTATGGGTACTATTGTGTTGGTGGTGGCATCCCCCATGACTGTGGGTATTGCCACTATTGATGTTGTCCGATGGGTTGTGGTGGATTTCCACTTGGATAGTACCTTAGTGGTTGGTGGAACTGCCTTGGGTTACCTTGTGGATAGGGTAACTTTTGGGGTGTCTGTCGTTAGTTGAGTCTTGGATTAAGCGCGTACACCCCAGACTCTTGTAGATGTGAGATAATTGGACAACATCCCTTAGGATGGTCATATTGGTAGATCTCACATCCACCATCATGGTCGATGTTGTAGTCCACAACTTCGTTGGAGATAATGATTTTCCCCTTACCCTTGTTATGTGTAGGGCCTGAATTTCTCTGCTTTGTCTTACCTTTGTCACTACTTCATTCCTCCTTAGAATCTTCTATGATCTTCAAGACACATTCAAGTATGGAGTCTAAGGAATCCCACAATTGATCCATCTTGGTCGATACTTCTATTGTTAATTTTTGAATCGATAAGGTTTTTTTGTTCACCAACTCTTCGAGTGGTGACTCATCCTGCTCATCACAAAATTTCACTCCCTTCCTTCGAAGGGAGGGATCACGGTTGTATTCTTCCGCACTCTCTATTTTTTGTAGTTCACCTTCTTCTTTTGCTACTTGTTCCAACAAGCAATGAACTTCATGGGCTCTAAGTTCTGATAATCTCCCTTGGGCATAAGTCCCAAGGGTTCTTCTAGTCTCATGCCTTAGCCCATCCACGATGTGGTGAAGTTGATCCTGTTGTGTGTAACCATGGCCTGGGCAACGATGTAACAATGTGTATTAGTGGGCCATGACAGCATCCAAGGGTTCATGAGTACCTTGCTTCCATTCTTAGATTTGCTTACGCAAATTACACACTATGGAGTACGTATGATATTTATCATTCAAGAGTTCTAACATCTTACTCCACCTCCTGATGATTTCCTGTTCTAAGGACCGGTACCAACTCTCTACTTCTCTAATGAGTGTCCTGGGAAACAACTTAAGTTTTTGACACTCGTTCTCTATGTTCTATGAGGCGCAGGCATTGTGGAATGCCTGTAAATGATGTTGTGGATCTGAGTTGTATCCCCCTTCAAAGCATGGGATATTATTCATGTCTAAGCATTTGATCCGACTATCTTTTAAATACCTTGTTGGAATTCTTATAGCCTTCGTTATGTCAAGCATACTTCGGGTTGCAAGTAGGGGCTCATCATGATCATCTCTTTCATGACACCTGTGATGTCTTCGTTGTTCCCTACTTTCCCTTCGTTCATGCCCTTGTCCTCTCTCTCGACTTTCCCATCAAGGTCTCTCATTTTTCTTACTTTTATCCTCTCTGTTATGCCCTTCATGATTGTGCCCAGAGGTGAAAGGAGAGGGTGAGTGATGTGAAGAAGGGGAAGAAGAAGGAGAACCATCGCCATGGCAATGCTTCTTGCCTTCTCTTTAGCTGCTACGGCCTCGATCGTGGTGACGATCTAAGTGCCCATCCTTATTATGAGTTGTTGTTCCCTCTGTGAATAGTTGGTGTTCATGGGGATTAGAACCAATGTTATGTATTGTGGATTGTCAGTGCTGATACCCTACCTCCTCACTATCATTAAGATGGGGAACATCTTTTGATAGCAAACCTATTATAATGGGTCCATCATCTCCTATTTTGCCAAGGATGTACGAGCCTTTGCCCTTCAATAGTGTATGTTGGCTCTCCTACCTTGAGTCCCTCATACGTTGTAAAGCTATGGGATGGTAATCCCTTGAGTCAAAATCTGATGCAACGTATTCAGCATAAAGCTATGTCATGCCAATCTATGCCAGAGCATGGAGAAGCATGTTGGGGACTACACGATTTGGAGGTAACACTATGTTACCTTGCAAATCTCTCCAATGCATCTATTCAACCTGATGGAGGATAAAAGTAAAATTGGGAATATACTCATTGGGATAAGTATATTCCACCCTGTATTGTTGAGGAACTGGTGGATTTAGGTTATGTGTTTTTGATTGCCGACTGTTTCGTGTGTTATCCCTAGGTGGTGAATTGCTCTTGTGAGAATAAGACATTGTTATTTATCAGTATGCTAATTACCATTATATAAATTTTTCTTTTAATTAACCTGAAGGTTTGTTTAGGCTCCCAACGATGTGAATGATGTCCTATGTTCTATTTGGTGCACAAACACTTAGTCCCCTGCAACGGTGCCAATGATGAGTGGCGAGATACCCCTACACTCAACCATATGAATACGAGCTTAACATGCACGATTTGGTCGAACTTTGCAGACTAAGTGCCTATGAGCCCCATGGAACACTTAGGGTTAATCATTCATTGTCTTCCTAGACTTACTTGTATTTTTCATGGTGTATGTGTTGATGCGTAAATTTTGGACACGCCGCCAACACCTGTCAAAACTCGTTTGAGGAGACAATTGCCTAGGGCGCCTCCCGTATGGGTACGGAAACCCAGGAATAGTCTCAGCTGGAAAGGGCTATGTGATAGAACTTCAATAATAATATTTAAAACAAAATATCAAAACAAAAGCTTAAATTTGATTTAATATTTAAATACTTCAATTTAATTTAATATTTGGAACTTAAAATAATTTGTGCAGTTAAATTCAAATTTCATGTCCCGTTGTTGCTGCCTTTGTGGCACATGTAACAACTACTTGGGAGATTCGAGGACTGCTCGCTGCCCAGAGAACCTGCATCGTGCGCAGTGTTGACGTTGCCCTGCACGCAGCAGCTGGGCAAAACCTGTGCACAGCCGCGAGAAGAAGACTGAGTGCCGTTGCCGACGCAGGAGAGACTGCCAACCACCCCAACAAGCTTGTCGTCGTTGCCGCGGTTGTGACTGAAGGCGCGGTTGCGGCTATGGCGGAAGAAGGAGGTAGGAAGGCCGATGGGGCTGCAGCGGGTGGATGAACAGTAGCTGCGGAGGAAGACAAAGAGACGTCGCAGTTTCGCGTGCAGCCAGGGAAGAGAAGGATGCACAGAGGCGGCGATGGAAAAACCAGCGGCAGAGGAGGAAAACGCGAGCGCAAGGGAGGAGAAGGTGGGGAAACCAGCGGTGGCGGTGGAAGAAGAGAGGCCTGTGCCGTGGACATGGAGTCTGCGATTGTGGAGGCTGTGACCTCGACTGTGGCTAGATCTGGCTGAGAAAAGTGCAGATCTGGCTAGGAGGCGGCAGCTGAACAGATGGCGGCGCGGGCGGCGGGTGAACAGATGGCTGCACGGACGACGGGCGAACAGATGGCTGCATGGGTGGTAGGAAAACAGATGGCTGCACGGGCGGCAGACGAACGAAACCCTGAAACCTGCAACTGGCGGAGAACTGGAACCTCGTAAAACAGGAAAACTACCACCCGAATCTGTCGTCTCTACTGAAAATCGGCAGGGCCAGATCTGCTCCGCAGGCCGAAACTGGTGTGAGCAAGGCCGGATCTGCCTCCCTGCGAGAGAAGTCTCAGAAGAAAATCTTCCCCCCTTCCAACGTGCTCCTCCCTCCCTGTTTATAGCGGCTGCCCTGCAGGAGGAAGGAAAAAAAACCTAACCCTAATTTCTGGCCACCTTTCCACGTCAGAGCCATCTAAAAATAAAAATACAAGAAAACAAGCCTTAAATTTATATTTTATTTTATATATTTTTATTAAAGTTCTATCACATAGCCCTTTCCAGCTGAGACTATTCGCGGGTTTCCGTACCCATACGGGAGGTGCCCTAGGCAATTGTCTCCTCAAACCAGTTTTCACAGGTGTTGGCGGCGTGTCCAAAATTTACGCATCAACACCTTTTTGGCGCTAGAAGGAGGGCAGTTTCTCAACCTTATCTTTATTTTCCTTTTATGCTTCCTTTTCTTTAAAAAATTATCATTTAATTTTTGCCTCCCTATTTTCAGTTTTATTGCTCTATTTTAATTTCAAATTTTCAAAATTTCCAAATTTATATTCTAGCAATCCTTTTAATTTATTTTTCTGAAATTTAATTTAGGTGATTTAAATTATTTTACTTTTTATTTACTTTCAAAAATTTTAAAAATAAAAAAATATAGCATTCAATTGTTTTTTTTATTTTCTTTAATTTTCACAGTTTATTAGCATTTTACATTTCTTGTTATTTTTCATTTTATGAGTGACTTTTCTTACGGAGTATCTCAACAAAGAACTCATACTCCTACCCCTAGTCAACCAGCTACTTATCAATCTACGTTGAGAAAACAACGAGCTTCACTTTTTCCAAATTCAATTCCTAAGAAACCTCGAACTAAGATGGCAGCCCATCAACCCCTGGCTCCCTTAGTAAGGAACCCTTTTAACTTTCACAACTACCATGACATACCAAAGTCCCTTCAAAACATAAACTTGTTCTTCGATCCTTCAACCCCTACGAATGATGCACGTCAACACATACAATGTTTTGAAACTTTATTAGGGATCTACAACATTATACATAACGATGTGGCATGCAGAGCATTTGTAACAACATTTAGAACCAAAGCAACCCAATGGTTCTTAATACTTCCTGATGCCTCTATCAACACATGGCAAGAATTCAAAAACAAGTTTTTGAATCAATTTGACAAATTTACAAGCCCTGCCATCACATCAAGCAATTTTACCAGCCTAATAAAGTTACCCGGGGAAAACGTTAGGGATTATAATCTTAGATTCCTCCATCAACTTGCCGATGTGCCTAGTGAGATGCAACCATAACCAGATGGTATTCTCAACTTCTATCTCTCTACCATCGATCCATTCTTTGCTTATGCTATCAAATCTGATCCCAACATAATGGAAATACAAGGTGCAATGTCAAAAGCTGTGGAATTATAGCAAATACCCTTATGAACAGCATCCAAACCCAATTTGGGATGATGAGTGTTAGCAACCCGATGCAATCAAACCCACTTCTACCAAGTTTTCAAACATCTAATGTTATGCCTCAAGTTGTTTCTCCTTTTCAATCAACTCCACCTTTAAGTAATTACTCACAAGGCCCTATGTCCTCTTCATTCTAACCATCCAACACTGGTTCGAATGATGAGGAATCAAAAGCCTTGATTCAATCCATCATAAACCCAAATGGGACATCAAATTCTGTGGACCCACCAACCCAAACTCAAAATCAAATGACCCAAATACTTACTTCACTACAAAAACTATCCAATGAAGTAGTTGAGTTAAAGAGAAACAATAGTAAAAGCCCTATACAACCAGGACAACCAAGTGCATCAA
>MNCI01022170.1:272183-317171 GCA_015680685.1 Gnetum montanum | reverse complement strand
CTGTCATTTGTTGCAGAAATTATATGTTTGAGAAAGGAAATGGATTCAATGCCCTCCATACCTTTGCAAATTGTCTTGCTTCAATTTAATGGTGATATTCCAATCTTGTGTGCAATTTTTAAGCATTAACAATATTTTGGATTTACATTGTACTTGTTCTATGTTTTACAATGTATTTTTATGATATATGGGATTTAATTTTTAAAAAAAACTAATATATTTAAATTTTCTCTCACATCCTCGGCTACAAACCCATACCCACTTTTTCTCGAGGCACACGTACCCAAACACGTTCAGAATCACAAATCCTCCTCGATTCCTTTCTTCGAGGAATCAGATTCTTTTGATGCATAGCTTGAAATAAAGCATAGAAGGTGAACAACATTTACGATTTCCTATCAACGAATTCTTCAACCAGACAAGATCACATAATGAAGTCCATTTACTTAAATCAATCAATGCAATATGTCAATACAAGACAGCACCACAAAGATACGAAATAATGCACCTCAAAACCAGAAACCCTAACACACAATCAATCCAGCAACAACAACAGAAGCATCATGCAGAGATGGTAGGCAGCAGAATCCTGATCATCATCCGCTCTCGTTCTTGAGAATAAACTGGTTGACGAACCTGCGAGCCTTGTCCACATTAGTTATATAAGTCTGTGCAATCACGCCATTGGCGCCACTAGGGAAGAAACCTCCAGATTTCTTAGAATTTCCAGTGCCATACAGGATCTGCACCACCTGCTGCGGAGATCTGGAAAACCCGATACCATTTACATCCCCAGACAGGATGTTGCCCACAATGCTGCCACCTTTGAGCGTAACCAACCCCTGATCAGCATTCTGGCTGCCGCCCAATTCGTTTCTGAGCTTAGAAATCTTATCAGTGGCCTCTGCAACTGTGAATCCGTAGGGCTCCACCTTATCATCTTTCTGCAAGTACAGCAGTGTCCTGATCACCGCATCCTGCCCGGATGCCACTGCCAGAAGCCCTCCGACAAGTCTGGAGGCGTTCACTGATATCAGTACCGAATTGATGCCGACGTAGCCTGTGAGACCCACGTAGGGAAGAATGTAGCTGGCCAGGAGAAAGTTTACAGTGGATGTGTATGGATCGAAGGGAGGATTTAGGGTTTTGTTGAAGGCGCGGTTGAAAATCTGGGAGAAGGTCTGGGGACTGATGTCGATGAGAGGTTTCGGGAAGCCTATGACTGTGTCCTTGATGGCTCGGAGATGGCCGACTTGCTCGGCTCCGAAGGATTTGATGATTTCTACAACTGGGGTTGTGAGCTTCGCCTGTTTTCCGCCATTGGTGGGAGCTCCTCTGAGAGCCAGATCCGGAGCTTCATGTTCCAGGCCGTGGCCCCGGGCTCCGTACAGGAAGAATTCGGCCTGCAGAAACTCGAAATTCAGGGCGAATTCGAGAATGTCTAAGTCCGATACTCCGATTTTCCCCGGCGTGTAGGATGAAGGAGGGGAGGCGGATTCTGCAGATGTGATGAGAAGTGGTAGCAGGAATGCAAATGCTGTTGCTGCTGCCAAGATTCTTGTTGTTGTNGAATGCAAATGCTGTTGCTGCTGCCAAGATTCTTGTTGTTGCGGAGTGCGCCATGGCTGTTTTCGGTGAGGATTATGGGCCTCTGCAACCGGGTTTTGAAGGGGATTCTCTGGGATGGATTGTGGGGGGTATCTTATGTAGATCTGGGTATTGGGAATTTTTGGAGAGGAGGGGTGGTTGATGGTCTGGTTTTCTTGGTCGGCGCCATTCTTGTTGAGGACAGAGATGTTGGAATAGAATTTGGTATGGTTTAGAGATGGTTTCCGATGGACGTGGAGATTTGTTTTAGGGTTTGTTTTCTTGGTATTGTTACCACGTACCGATGTTAGTGCGTGGATATTAGACTCATTGGAGAGATCCTTATCCTGGATGATAAGTCGTTCCTTTTCTAAGAATATTTTATTTTGTTCACAGCTTCTAGAAGCGACCAGGCGAGCTTAATTCTGCATCTATCCATGCACGATAGATGTTGATAAGTTTGGGTTGTCATGAAGCGCCAATTTAAGCTAGATTATGAGGTAATAATGGAAATATGATTTTCTTGGTTAAAGCGTGTGGATTAGGCTTGCAGAAGTCACAGGTTTCATCCAAAGGCACAAGTAATATTATGCCTACGTTAGTACCACGCAAGAACAACATGTACAGCCATGTGAAAGTGTGAAACCACGATGCAGGTTTTTAAAGATTCATGTGAAAAATACTAGCAATAAAATAAGAAACAAATATGCAAAATCATATTTTTCAACTTAAGGAAGCATGATAATTCTTTTTTATAAAATAGTTCCCTGTTTTTACCAAATATATATATTTTTTTCCGTTCAAATTAGAGTTTGGTCTGTTTGTTTCTATAAATTTTAAATCTGCTATTGCTATAGAATTGGAAAGTAAATCTGTGTATATTCTCACAAATCACTTTGTCTCATGAATAGAAAATGATGTTTCTTTAGTGGACTAGATTCTGAATATAGTTTTAGGGGCAGGATTGACTGAATTTCTATCTTACTGAATAATCATCGAAACATCGTGAATGTGGAATCTGTTCGCAAGTTCCAACCGTTTTTTATAACATTGTTTAATATTACGATACGAGGAATATTGGGCAACCAATGATAAATTAACCATGATGCGAATTGATTCAATACAGAAACCAAATATAATGCAATGTATGCATGTAATATTACCAATTGAGATTACAAAATTGCTAGATTATTTTACCAACGCGTTAACTAAGTTTCCATGCACTGTTACAGTGAAAGCGAAGACATTTTATCATTCAGGTCTTCCAACATGGAAATATTCCTTTTGATCCACGGACTTGAGCTTCTTCTGTTTTAAATCTGCAGCTGCATTCTCTGATTTCTCTGTTCACCGATGCCAACTTTGCAATAATGCAATGCTACTTTTAGAATCTGTTCAATAATTCATTGTTTGCCCTATGAGTTAAAATCTGTCTGTGGACGTCCATTTTCTTTGTTTTTTTCTATTGTTTGGAGCTTCGCTCATCCTGACCTCTGAATCTCAAAGGAATAATGTTATATCATTAAGCATTCACACTTCATGTAAAATTACAACTACTTATGTAGATTGCTCAGCTTAGCTATCATGAGCTTCATTTCCATCACATCCTTCACCAGATTGTGCCGTTTCCCACATTCTAAATGCATCTGCAAAACCTAAACACAAGGAGACATTTAAAAAAAACAATAACAAATCGATTCCATGCCAAATGGAACAGAAAATTAACTTTTTCTTGTGAACTAGGAAAATAGCAGAATCAATCATCTTTCAATCATTATAAGATAGGAACTACTATACGAAATTTATAGACGATGCCTTTTAATACCTGATTTTCTTTATCTATAACATTTACTTCTTCCTTGGAGGATTCAAGCATCTTGACAACTTTCTCTTGCACGAACTCGAGTTCCTTTTCTCTATCCCTGAACTTTTCTTCCAAATGGGAAACCTCTTCTGTAACCTATTTGTTTCCAGGGATTAATGCTTCATTCTCGGAAAGTGTCTCAGAAGCCAAATTATTCATGTTCATCCGCATTTCCAGATCTAATTTCAGGCGGTCTCTCTCTTTTCTTGTCTCACAAATTTCTCTCGTCTGAGCATCCACCTGCTCCGTCAGATCATCGATACAATTTTTCCTTTCCTCGCTGACTCGCAAAGCACTCTCAAATTTGTTATTCAGAATCATTAAGGCAGCAAGCGCTCTGCTATTGGAGTCACTGCTAATTTTCTTGTAAAGATCAACATTTTCGTTGAATTCCTGGATTTCAGATTCCTTTTCGACCAAATCTGATTCCAGGTTTGCAGCCTTCTGAACCATGGCATTGTATTCCGTTTGCCGCATTGTAATTAACATCATGCTTTGCTGTTCACATTCATCCAGCTTCTTCTGAAGATGAGCATCAGATATTTGTGAAAGTTCCAACAATTTCTGAAGGGATTTAATCTGCCTATCGTTCGCTGTAAGAATTACCAGCGGCTGATGCATTACATTAGCAAAAGTATCATTGTCATTTTTTATGTGTTCTGATTCTGCATCAACTGCTTCTTCTCCTCCCGCAGAAGACATACGTTGATCTGCGGAGTCTTGATTTGATGATTCGTACCTCAAATCTTGCTCCTGTGTAAATGTCTTCAGTTCGCGTACAAAATTTCCTAGTTCCAAATCTATTTCTGATAGTGTGTCATCCTTCTGCACTTTAAGAGTTTCAGTTTCAGTTATTTCACATTGCAATTTCTCTAGTTGTAATTCTAAGTCAAAAATCCTCTTATCCTTCTGCGCCGTAAGATTAGTTATTTCATCTTTCAAAAATTATATTTCCAATTCTAGGTTGAAAATCCCCTCATTCTTTTGCTCTGTAAGAGTAGCTATTTCACGTTTCAAATTTTGCACTTGTGATTGCAGGTCGAAGATCATATCATCCTTCTGCAGTATAAGTGTTCTAAGTTCACCTCGCAGATTTCCTACTTCTGATGCTAAGTCTACAATCTCTCGATGCTTCCCAGCACAAACAAGACAAACAGATTATTCTGAAAACTGCAAAATCCCACAAGTGCTTAGCAGTGCGAAAGCAAACGAACCCGAAAAAAAAAAACGAACAAACAAACAAACAAAAGGAGGAAAAAGTAAAAGGAAATAAAAAACAAAGCTAAAACACAAGACAAACTTAGGAAAGCAAAAAACTAACATCAAAAATCAAAATTTTGGATTTGGGAGACGTTTTTTATGGCAGGAAGTGCTATAGGCTCTACCTCGAACCCAACAATTTTGGATTTGGGAGCATTTTTTGATGGCAACGGCTCTGTTTGATTTGTCTTGGCAGGAACCCAAGCTCTAAGAATTCTAGCGCCACCGTTCTTTCGGCATGGATTTCTGCTATCTGCTCTGTTCTTGGGAATATCCTGTTTTTGTTTTAGTGCTGATGCAGCAACAACAGATGTTGACTCTTCAGACGTTTTTTTATCAATGGCGTCTGAAGTTTTGAATAAAAGGCCAACTGGGTTTAAGGCTCTCCTGTTCCTGGATGAAACGTTGCTCTGGGCACTGGGTTTGGCCATATCTGTCTTCCGTTCTGCAGCGATCTCTGACATTCGTTTCGAAACACCAATACTGGACATTGCAGGTCCCCTCAGAAATTGGTAATTCCTGCTATTAAACCACACGAACAGAACGATTGGAGATTTGCAAAACAATGGCATCGGCTGTTAAAATGATGCTAACTTGCAAAATAGAAAGAAGTTTTAAGTGTGAAAAACTAAAAATACTAGTTTCTTAACAAACATTCTAGTGTTCTGCACAAATTTAAAAAATACAAATGCAGATAAAATTCTTCATTCTAGATAGTCTCCCATTTCAATGGAAGATTGGAAGCTAACTATCTAAAAAAACTAGCAGAAGATGGTCTAACAACAAAATAAAAACAATTCAAAGCACAGATGAGCATTTAGCAACCTACCTGACTGTGATGCAGAAAGATCTTTGGAATACGATGAATTTGTACTTACTCAGCTCGCACAACTGCAATTTCTGTTGGAAAAAACTAACTGTGAAGTGGTAGATCACAGCAATGAATTAGCAGTTGCTTATTCATGAACTACATTTTCCGTTTCTATCGTCTGATAGTTTTAGAATTTTCCCTAAAGATGACATAAGACTTCTAAACGTGTTGTGAAGATCTATCTCAGTTAATTTTAGATGTTTCCAGTTTTGTAACCCCAGATGTGGCTATTTAAGTCTATCCTGGGATCGATCATACACAAGTGTAAAGAGTTTTTCCATGAGAGAGAGGCTTCTTCTTGTTCTCTCCTTGTGATGAAGAGAGAAGCTTGTTATTTCCACATTGCATGAGAGAGAGGCTTCTTCTTGTTCTCCCATTGTGATGAAGAGAGAAGCTTGTTATTTTCATTGCTGATAATAAGATTCTTCTGCATTTGCCTGTGGTTCAATTGCTCTTTATTTTCATCTCATTTCATATTTTGCTGCCAGATATGCTAATAGTGGTATCAGAGCTCCCAGGTTCATAGATCGTGCATACAAATTTTACAAAATGGCTGGCAAATACGAAATAGAGAAGTTCAATGGAAGCAACTTCACATTGTGGAAAATGAAGATATAGGCAATTTTGCGTAAAGATAATTGCTTGGCAGCTATTGGAAAAAGGCCACGAGAGGTCACGGATGATGGCAAGTGGAATGAAATGGATGAAAATGCTATTGCTAATTTACACTTAGCACTTTACACTTAGCACTGGCAGATGGGGTTCTTTTAAGTATTGTAGAAAAGAAGACGGCAAAGGAAATATGGGACACTCTGATGAAGCTGTACGAGGCTAAATCACTCTACAACAAAATCTTCTTGAAGAGAAAACTTTACACTCTTCGTATGGCAAAAACCTCATCGGTAACTAACCATATCAACACCCTAAATACTTTATTTGCTCAACTTACATTGTTGGGCTATAAAGTAGATGTAGGTGAACGTGTAGAAATTCTACTTCAAAGTCTACCTGATTCATATGAGCAACTCATCATCAACTTGACCAACAATGTCCTTATGGATGATCTTGTCTTCGACAAGCTTGCAGTTGCAATTCTTGAAGAAGAAAGTCGATGCAAGAACAAGGAAGATAGGTTGGCAAACAAGGTGGAGGCCTTAACAATGATGAGAGGGAGATCCATGGAACGTGATTCCAATTGGAACCAAATTCATGGTAGATCCAAGTCAAGAAGTAGAAGGAGAAACATCACTTGCTACAACTGTGGCAAGAGAGGACACCTAAAGAAGGAGTGTTGAAACAAGAAGAGTAATGAATAGAATCCTCAAGGGAATGTGGCAAGTACCTCATCTGATGGTGATGTTCTATACAGTGAGGCAACTATTACTGAAGGCAGACAGAAGCTCGTTGATGCTTGGATCTTGGATTCAGGAGCAACAACCTTTCGGAGAGAATGGTTTTATGACTACAAACCAATCTTAGAAGGATCTGTGTACATGAGAAATGATCATGCTTTGAAAATTGGTGGTATTGGTATTGTCAAGATAAAGATGTATGATGGCACTATTCGCACCATGCAAGAAGTACGACATGTGGAGGGCTTGAAGAAAAATCTACTGTCTTTAGGACAACTAGATGATGTTGGGTGCAAAACTCGTATAGAGAATGGGATCCTAAAGATTACCAAAGATGCGCTTGTGGTAATGAAGGCAGAAAAGGTTGCTACAAATCTGTACATGCTTATGGGGAACACACATCAAGTGGGAGAGTCTTCTATTGCATCAACTAGTTTGGAAGAAGAATCAACGATGTTGTGGCATCGAAAGCTTGGTCATATGTCAGAACAAGGTTTGCAGATTCTCTCTAAAAAGAGACTACTTCCTGGGCTCAATTCGGTATGTTTACCATTTTGTGAGCATTGTGTTACTAGTAAGCAACACAGATTAAAGTTTAGCACATCAACTATTAAGAGTAGAGGCATCTTGGACTTGCTTCACTCTGATGTTTGACAAGCACCAGTGACTTCTTTAGGAGGAGCAAGATACTTTGTATCTTTCATTGATGATTTCTCCATGAGATGTTGGGTGTATCCAATCAAAAGGAAGGCATATGTTTTTTTTTTGGTCTTCAAAGTTATTAGAGTGCAAGATAGAAGTTTGACTGAAGTAGATCCTTGTATGGCCTAGCAAAAGCATAAGCAACATAGAATGACAAGGTAGAAAGGATAATGTGGAGATATGATTGATCCTCAATCAAAATCTCCAAGTGGGAGATTGTTGAAAAAAACTAATTGTGAAGCGGTAGATCACAGTAATGAATTAGCAGTTGCTTATTCATGAACTACACTTTCCGTTTCTATAGTCCAATAGTTTTAGAATTTTCCCTAAAGATGACATAAGACTTCTAAACGTGTATGTTGTGAAGATCTATCTCAGTTAATTTTAGATGTTTCCAATTTTTTAACCCTAGATGTGGCTATTTAAGTTTGTCCTGGGATCGGTCATACACAAGTGTAAAGAGTTCTCCCATTGCATGAGAGAGAGGCTTCTTCTTGTTCTCTCCTTGTGATGAAGAGAGAAGCTTGTTATTTCCATTGCTGATAATAAGATTCTTCTACATTTGCCTATGGTTCAATTGCTCTTTATTTTCATCTCATTTCATATTTTGCTACTAGATCTGCTAACAATTTCGAAATGCTTATCGTTGTTGTTTAATCTTGTTTAAGGCCAAATATGAAATGGGCAAGGTGCAAAATTCAAACTCATAGAAACACAGCAGTGAGCGAGAAATCAACCAAGGTACAAGTCGCTAGAAACACGAGGAGCCTTTAACTTAAATTCACATATTTCACATTTTGTTTTAACGGACAAGAACTAGTATTTAGCTTCCAATTTTTTATTTCTTTCCTAAGATTTTCAAAGTGATTATTGTCTTGAAGCTCAAGGGATGGAAAGGGGTTTCTACTGTATTTTATTTCCTTTTCTAATTTTTGCCATTCAAGGTTTTTTTTTATCAATTTAAGGTTCTAGTCTGACCACCTTGCATTATGAGGGCAATTTATCAATTGTATAGTTGAAGCACTAGAAATTAAAAATGAAAAGTTTCACTGAGGATGATCGCTTTTTAGGTGGTTGAATGTGTCTTTTTTTTTTTATTTTTTTTTTAAAATATGGCTTTAGTGGGTGGAAGAAAATTCCAAGCTGCTAGCACAACCTATATCCACAAATGAAAAGGTCCCACCGCAAGACTACCCACCAACTAGGGTAGATGTGGTCCACTAAGAATCGAATCAAAAATTACTCAAACAAGAGATGAGAATCTTGACCACTAGCCCTAGACCTTTGGGTACTTAATGTGTATTTAGAAGATGTTTTTATTGGAATTTCCAAGGTAAAAATGAATCCTAACAAAACTAGGTTATGTCAACATCCAAAGAAAGGAACAATCCATAAGCTAATCCAAATTAAGTTTTTCTTTTTCTTTTTCTTTTTAATTTATAACTTCATGGTGTTTAATGGAATCAAATTTTCAATTACTAAGCCAAGACCTTTATCACTAAGTTGACACCTCATATTGATTATATATCTTGAGGTGTAACTATAGTCAAATTATTTAGCTTTGGACACCCCTCAAGCTATGTATATATGGAAACTCAGAACTGGAAAATTTTACTATTAAGGAAATCACAATGGATTTGTTCGATGGTCACAAATCCTCAACATATTTTTAAAGAAAGTTGAAATTATCATCTCTTGGTGATGAATCGCGGTTTTCCAGGCCTCGATATCAAATACCCAATATCGGGTACACAATATTGCAGCCTGGATAACGATATTGAATACACAATATTGTGATTCCTTTATTAGCTTATAAATATAGTAGTTAGGCACACAGGAAAGGGAGTCTTGATAAGTTTTAAGGTTGAGTCTTTTTGTTAGTTCTTAGTTAGTTTTCAATTTTTTCCCAAGTGCATGCCCACAGTGTGATGCTTGTAATTATATGAAACCTTTGTTCAAGTGTGATGTACTTGGACACACACACAATTGACAATAAAGATCGAGATTACTCTATCATCGTAGCATTCACTTAGTTTTTAATTATTTAATTGTTAATTATTAATTATTGTTTTCTTAGTTAATATTTCTTTATCGTCATTTACTATTCTTGCTGTTAATGTGGAATAAGTACGTTTTAATCATGAACATTTAAAGTGCAACTACTTGGTAACCCAGTAGCATATCTAGTACTGCTCAAGTAATGTGCACTTGGTAACCCCAGAAGTAGTACACAAGGTTCAAGATGTGTATAGATGATTAAGGACAGATCCTCATTGCACTTAAAATAGCTTAAATTCTACTTCATATTACTTATTATCTTAATCAAGATTATTTCTCATTGTCTCTAAGAGTAGCCTAATGTTAGAAATCACATCATACATGATGAATCATGGTTTGTCAGGTGCTATTATCGGGCCCTTGTTATCGGGCATAAGATATCAAGTCTGATGAGTCTCGATATCAAACCCTCAATATTGGACCCTTGATATCAGGTACGTGATATCTTGGCTTAACAAGAAATATTGGATACACGATATCACAATTCCCGTGTGAGCCTATAAATACACCATGGGGTGCATGAGAAAGTAATAGGAAGTTAGTGTTAGAGTAGGATCTTTTTGTTAGTTTTTTTCCTCTCAACCCTTTCCCCAATGCATGGTCATAGTGTGATGATTGTAATTGCACAGAACCTTTATTCGAGTGTGACATACTTGGACATGCACATGACCGGCAATAAAGATCAAGATTAATTCATTATTGCAGCATTCACTTAATTTTAATTGTTATTTATTGCTTTCATAATTAATATTTCTCTACCCTCATCTCCTACCCCTGTTAGTAAACACAGAATGAGTACGACTTAATCACAAGCATTTAAGTGTGACTACTTGGTATCCTAGTAGCATACCTAGGACATGTGCTTGGTAATTCCAGTGGTAGTACACGAGGTCCAAGATGTGTACGGATGATTAAGGGATAGATGCTCATTGCACTTAGGCTAGCTTAGACTCTCTTCTTCCTTTCCCTGTTAGGTTAATCAAAGTTATTTTCCATTGTCCGTAGGAGTAGTATAGTGATAGGAAACACATCATACACCTCACTTTGGACTAAACCATACATGACAAAGAAAATACTAGTCCAAGTGGGAAGACAATGAACTGTGATCAACGAGTAACTATCTAGATACCACAACTAGCCCATCTACGGAGTTCGACCAAATCATGCATGAATGCTCATATTCATATGGTTGAGTGTAGGAATACCTTGTCACTCATCATTGGCTTCATTGCCAAGGACAGCGCTAGTTATTTAGATTAGTTACATCATTCAAGATCGTTGTAACAAAGCCTTAACAATATACCTTTTAGAAAGAAAGTAATTGCAAATAAGTCACACATAAATTCACAACAATGTCTCTCTCAGAAGACTATAATAATGCAACAACTAGTAAGGTAATTCATTGGAGAACCAACAAATGATATGATGATGATGACGAAGTTTGAAGTACTCAATCTAATGTAGGGGTCTCCTATGTACATCAACGAAGACAACATCGTCCCAACTGACAAATTCATAACCTACCTAGTGATGATGAACCCCTGCTAGCCACTAACAGCCTAATGCATATACAAGAGGCTATTCAAATATCTCATAGGCATCATAAGGAAAGCCGTCTACCTAGGCTTGATTTAAACAACTTTTCCAAGTTTTCTGGAGGCTATGATTTAGATCTGCAACATCATATACAAGCCTTCCATGATTCCTATATATGGAACAATATTGATAATGGATGGTAAAAACTTAAGCTCTTTCCGACAACACTCATTGGTCAAGCAAAAGTATGGTACAAGTCCTTAAGACCAAAATCAATTTGACATTGCCTAACAATGGTAAAACTCTTCAATGAAAGATATCAAACCTATGCAAGAGTGTCAACCTTGAGGAAAAAAATCCAAGTGTGGAAACAAGCACAACATGAATCCTTGGACATGGCCTTAGAAAGATATTATGCATTGTTAAACAATTGCCTAGGCCATGGGTTCTTTGAGGAACAACTAATGTACCACATCATAGATGGGCTCCGTAATGAAATAAGGGAAACCTTAGGGATGTATGCCTGAGGTCAACTGTACGAGCTACGAACCCACCAATTCTAAGAGCTTATTAAGTGGGTAGCAAAAGAAGAAGAAGAGTTAGCTAAATGGGAGAATGTTGAGAAATTTCAATAGGACCAAAATCTCAAATTAGCAAAGGTCCATGATCATGAAGAGAAGAAATCAACTCACCTCAAGGAGGTGGAATCATCTTTGCCAATACTACAATCGCTAGATGGAATTGAGGAAAAGATCAATAAGATGATAGAATGGATACATGAAAAGTGTGGAGAATATGCCAACACTATGAGAGGTAGAACCATGATGAACCAAGAATTAGGATAGAAAACCCTTAGACAATCAGAAAGAAGGGTTGAAGAGAATAAGAACTCAACTACTAATCATATGTATTAGTGTAACATTTGCCTGTATGATCACCCCAAAGGTCAATGTCCAATCTTGTCACATTTACATGAGAATTAGGGAACAATGTTACATCCAGAGTTTGTACAAAAATATTATGTTCAATCATAGTGGAAAAGATCCTAGTTGTGGGGGAGGTCACCCTCAAATTGGTCATACCCTTCATATCATCTGAACCCAAGCACTTATCGAGTTTAGCATCCTGTTTCCCCAACTGGGTCAACATCCTCTATCTCATCACATTGTTATCATTCTCCTAAATACTATTAACCCATTTCCTATCAAAAACGATCACCACCTCATGTGCCTTACACTTCTCCTCAGACTCAATATTCTCATCCTTCACCTCCTTCTACCTCACCACCAGTTATGCCAGAAGGATTTGCATCATAGCATCAACCCACAAACGTTACTTGTGTTGCTACTGTTAACTACAATGGGAATCCTCAACAACATTGAAGGCATCCCTTCTTTAGACATGACCATAGATTTTTGAGACCACTGCATCCTCCCACTCAGCACAAGTTCAACACTATGGTGCATATTTCTCCTCAAACCCAACACCTTGTTACCTTATTCGGGCCACCACTCAACACTCCAACAACTATGTGACCCAATGAATATAGCCATGTAGGGAGACATATCGATCCTTGCATACCCTCTTATATTTGTGGGTGCCATAGTGGGTCAACTTCTTATCAATTAACCACATCTTATAACTTGCCCCTCTATGTCAACATTAACCAAGTGTGTGAACCCCAATTTGGGTACATTCCAACCACCACATCAAAAGACACCCAATGGGTTGGATATGAACTAGCCCCAATATTTCCAACATGCATGGATTCTAACTTTACATTTATTAATTCTAGCTATGCTCAACCAATTAGTTATTGGGGATATCCTCCATTTTAATAAGCTGAATTAATACATATTTTTATTTTTCTTTAATTTTACAATTTTTATTTTTAATTTTTTCATCTTTCAATTTTTTGTTTTATCTTTTTATTTATTATTTTATGCTTTTATATTTTTATGAGTAATCTCATTTATGAATAAAGTACTCATATGAATCATTGGTTGAGGTATTGTTCTTTGCTATCAAGTCTTGAGTAACTAATTATTTGGACAACAAGCCCATCACATCCATCCAACCATTCTATTACTAAGAGGTTCTACTCTAGGTATGATGATATTCTTGACATCATTAAAACTTAAAGTAATTTTGTGCTCATTATACCTAGAGCGAAGAAGGATGGACCAAGAGGAAATGGCTAGGGTGTGACATCAAGGGGACTTGTGGATTCTCTTTGATGACATTTGTAGGAGTTATCATGCAACTTGTGTGTACTAAGACCTTTGCAAATCTAATGAAAAATGGGAGTAAGAGTATTAAAGGCACCCAATAAAGAAACCCAATACTATTCTATGGGGGTTCCACTGGAAAGACATGCACCCATGCCTGAAGGTAGGCCACTTCTCCAGATTACGCGTCAAAGAAAAAAAAAAGAGAAGAGAAAGTATGCCAAAGAAGCCAGACAAAAATAAATGTGCCGCAAAGAAATTTCAAATCACTCCTCCCTTGAACAAAACATCAAGTGATCGTATGCCTTGCTATCATGATGCTCTTATGGTTGTCCATCATTGAATGAAGCAATGCGATGTCACTGATTAGAGGATGGACTTGGTCTTGATTTTGGAGTGACGAGTTAATGACACATTAATCATGCCCTACACTCAAGATTCATTATGCCCTAGGTTAGTCACCTCATGTCCCAATCTCTGTAATCCCTTCTACAATTCACCTTATCTGCTATTCATGAATTGGTGACTCGTGTCTTGTGTCACATAGAATTCCTACCTCATCATGGTAGTATCAACATGTGTGTGTTTTGTTGCATCAGTGTAGATTACATTTAACACTTCTAGTACCTACAGACATTTTAAGGTGTGGTTACACAAGGGCATTATAGGTTGGAACTTGCTTTGGGGAGGACCCAATTGCATGAATTTTGTAATTTGTACTTGTTGCACACCACTACATCATTTTATACCCTCCAAGTACTTCATTGCCAAATCTATTCTTTTCTTTTTCATCATTTTATGAAACGTTCCTCAAAACCATTACATGTCCTTTTATGCATCACCTAAACAAATTAGGTCAGACATTAAAGTTTTAGGGCAACTTCCTTGAAAAAATTTCTAATTGTAAAATCACACTAAGGAAAGAATTCAACATTTATTAAAGGCAATGAGCAAGGTATGAAATAATTGTTCTTTTAATAACCTTACTAAAAATTGATCTTTGTGTGATTATAGATAGCCCCTAAAAGAGGACAATAAGAAGGACCTTCTCAAGGTGTAACTAAATGCCTAGGGGGAGGTAAAAGCCAAGGACCTCATGCAGAACATGTAGATCAGGAGGCACAATCATTCAACATCCATCAAGGACCTCCTGTCACTGCACAATTTGGCCAAGAAAAAGGTGGAGAGGTTAGGGCCCAAGCCTATGAAGAGTAATGATAGCTATTTATGGCATGACATGTTAAGGCCAATCAAGTGTTCCCGTAGCTATCGTGTCCATGAAAAGTTCCTACTTCATCAAACGTTGTAACATTAGCATGGATGGCTCATAATCCTTGGATAGAAGAGGAGAAATGTCAAGTGCTTCTTCAATGGTATCAATATTAAAGCCTGGAGCACAAGATAAGGGGAAGAAACCCATGGAGGAGCCACCACCACTAGGAATCACATGAGTTTCAATAAATTTTGTAATTTTGTGTTCATGTCCCAATTTTGTTGTATTCAACTCTCCACTGTGGCATGAAAAAATTTCTAGTTAGTCAATAATCCCATACCTATCCACTGTGTAATCAATTGAACTTGTTCCTCACTTTCTTTAACTCAAGGATGAGTTATTATTCAGTCATGGAGCTATGATGAATCATGGTTTGTCAAGTGCTATTATTGGGCCCCTATTATCAAACCCCTATTATTGGGCACAAGATATCAGGTTTAATTAGTCTCAATATTGGACCCTGGATATCGAACCCCCAATATCAAATACGTAATATTTCGGTTCCTATGCGAGCCTATAAATACACAATGGGATGCATGGGAAAGTAATAGGAAGTTAGTGTTAGAGTAGGATCTTTTTGTTAGTTTTTTTTCCTCTCAACCCTTTCCCTAGTGCATGCCCGTAGTATGATGATTGTAATTGTATGGAACCTTTATTCGAGTGTGACATACTTGGACATGCACATGATCAGCAATAAAGATTGAGATTACTTCATCATTGCAGTATTCACTTAATTTTAATTGTTATTTATTACTTTTGTAATTAATATTTCTCTACCCTCATCTCCTACCCCTATTAGTAAACATGGAATGAGTACAACTTAATCATGAGCATTTAAGTGTGACTAATTAGTATCCCAGTAGTGTACCTAGGACATGTGCTTGGTAATCCTAGTGGTAGAACATGAGGTACAAGATGTGTACGGATGATTAAGGGATGGATTCTCATCATACTTAGGCTAGCTTAGACTCTCTTCTCCCTTTCCCTCTTAGGTTAATCAAAGTTATTTTCCATTGTCTCTAGGAGTAGCATAGTGGTAGAAAACACATCATACACCTCACTCTGTACTAAACCATACATGAAAAAGCAAATACTAGTCCAAGTGGGAAGATAGTGAACTACAATTAACGAGTAACTATCTAGATACCACAACTAGCCTATCTACAGAGTTTAACTGGATCATGTGTGAATGCTCATATTCGTATGGTTGAGTATAGGGGTACCTCGCCACTCATCAATACACCTCACTCTGAACTAAACCATACACGACAAAGTAAATACTAGTCCAGGTGGGAAGACAACAAACTACGATCAATGTGTAACTATCTAGGTGCAACAACTAGTTCATCTACGGAGTTTGATCAAATCGCACGTACACGCTCGTATTCATATGGTTGAGCGTAGGGGTACCTCGCCACTCATCATTGGCATCATTACTAGGGACAATGCTAGTTACTTAGATAATTTATATCATATAAGATCGTTATAATGAAGTATTAACGATATATCTTTCAGAAATAAAATTAATTGTAAATAAGTCACACACAATTCACAATAATGTATTTCTCACACGACAATGTTAATGCAACAACTAGTGAGGAAATTCATTGGAGAACCAACGTAATTTATGATGAAGAAGAAGTTTGGAGTACTCAATCTTATGCAAGAGTCTCATATGTTCATGAACACCCCAACGATACTCAAGGACTCTTATCATCCAACTCAAACACCTTTAGTGAGGATGGGACATCTTGTAGAACAAGAAGGCCCATAAGGTCTAGGACCTTCTCAATTATTAGCCAGAGTACATCAGGGGATGATTGGGAGACTTACAAAAGTCATGATGAGTCTTCTAGTTCTATCTCTTCTTTTGCTCCTTCAACGTCAAGTCATGACATGAATGACCATTTCTCAAGGGGTCAACATAGAAATAAAAATTGAACCTAAAGGAAAAGTTAGGAATGCCAACATGAACAAAGACAACATCATCCCAACTCATAAACTCATAACCTACTTAGTAACAATGAACCCCTACTGGCCGCTAAGAGCCTAATGCATATACAAGAGGCTACTCGAATATCCCACAAGCATCATAAGGAAAGCTGTCTACCCAAGCTTGATTTGAACAACTTTTCCAAGTTCTCAAGAGGCTATGATTTAGATTCGCAACACCATTTACAAGCCTTCTATGATGCCTACACATGGAACAACATTGATAATGGGTGTCAAAGACTTAAGCACTTTCCTATGACACTCATTGGCCAAGCAAAAGTATGGTACAAGTCTTTAAAACTAGAATCAATTTGCCATTAGTCAACAATGATAGAACTCTTCAATGAAAGATATCAAACCTGTACAAGAGTGTCAGCCTTGAGGAGACAAATCCAAGAGTGGAAGCAAGGGCAACATGAACCCTTAGACATGGCCTTAGAAATATATTACTCACTATTAAACAACTACTCAGGTCATGGGTTCTCCAAGGAAAGGCTAATGTATCACATCATGGATAGGCTCTGTAATGAAACAAGGGAGACCCTAAGGATGTATGCCCTAGGTTAACTATATGAACTACAAGCCCACCAATTCCAAGAGCTTATTAAGTGGGTAGCAAAAGAAGAAGGAGAAATAGCCAAATGGGAGAATGTTGAAAGATCTCAACAAGATAAAAATCTTAAAATAACAAAGGTCCATAATCATAAAGAGGAGAAATGAACTCACCTCAAGGAGGTGGAGTCATCTTTGCCAATACTACAATCACTAGATGAAATTTAGGCAAAGATCAATAAGATGAAAAAATGGGTATATGAAAAATGTGAAGAATATGCAAACATTATTAGAGGTAGAATCATGTAAGATCACTCTAATAACAAAAAAAAAATAGAGGATGCCAATCTTAGAAATAGGACAGATCACCATTTGACAATCGGAAAGGAGGGTTGAAAAAAATAAGGATAGGAACTCAACTGCAAATCATAACTATCAATGTGATGTTTGTCTATACAATCACCCCAAAAGCCAATGCCTAGTATTGTTACATTTACATGAGCATTAGGGAGGAATGTTACATCCAAATTTCATGCATAAGTATCGTGTCCAACCATAGTGGCAAAGCTCCCAATCATGGGGGAGGCCATTGCCAACAAAACCACACTCTTCATATACCCTGACACCAAATGATTATTATGTTCAACACCTTGTTTCCCAAATTGGATCAACATCTTCTACTTCACCTCATCGTTATCATTCTCCTGAGTACTATCAACCCATATCCTTTTCTAGGGGATCACCACCTTAGGATCCTTCCACTTCCCTCAATATTCTCATCCTTCACCTCCTTCTACATTGCCACTAGTTGTACCAGAAGGTTTTGCATCACAACACCAAACCATGAACATTTGTGTTGCTATTGTCAATAGCAGTGGATGTTCTCCACAATGTTGAAAGCATCCTTTCTTTAGGCATAACCATACATAGAGATAGCAAAATTCTAAAACCACTACACCCTCCACCTCAATACAAGTTCAACACTGTGATGCACCTTCCTCTTCAAACTCAACACCTCTTATTACCTCATTTGGGCCATCAATTAATGCTCCAAAAACCATGCAGTCTAATGAATATAACCACATGGGAAGGCATATCGATCCTTGCATGCCATCTTATGGTCATGGGTGCCATAGTGGGTTAGCTCCTTATCACATGACCACATCTTATACTCTACACCACTATGCCTACTTTAATCAAGTGTGTGAATCCCAATTTTGGTACATTCCTGCCACCACATCAAAAGACACCTAGTGCTTTGGATATGACCAAACCCCAACGTTTCCAACATGGATGGATCCAAATTTTCGATTTATTAATTCTCGTCATGCTCAAAGTTTTAGTCATGGGGGATACCCCCCATTCTAATAAGTAGAATTAGTAAATGTTTTTCCTTTTCTTTGATTTTACAATTATTTGTTTTTCAATTTTTATTCTCTAATTTTTCATCTTTTAATTTATTATTTTATCTTTTTGAGGGTAATCTCATCAGTAAATAAAATACTCATGTGACTTGTCGGTTGAGGTGTTGTTCTATGCTATGAAGTCACAGGTGACTAATTATTTAGATAGTGAGCCCACAACATCCACTGACCTATTCTATTAATAAGAGGTTCTACCCTGGGTATGATGATATTCTTGTCATCATTAAAACTAAAAGTAACTTTGTACTCATTATGCCCAGAATGAAAAATGATGGACTAGGGTGTGACATCAAGGGGACTTGTGGATTCTCTTTGATGATATCTACATGTGCTATCATGCAGCTTGGTTGTACTAAAATCCTTGTAGATCTAATAAAAAAAGAGGAGTAAGAGTAATAAAGGCACTTAATAAAGAAACTTGATGTTGTTTGAGAGGGTCCCACTCGAAATACATGCACCCATGCCTGAAGGTTAGTGGCTTCTCTAGACCTGCATTGGAATTGACAAAGTGCTAAAGTGGCCAGATGAAGAAACAAGAGAAAATAAAGAAGAAAAACAACAAAGAAAAGATCAAGAAGAACGTGCCACAGAGGAATTTAAATCACTCCTCCCATGGATAAAATGTCAAGTGATCGTACGCTTTGCTATTATGATGGTCTTATGGTTATCTACCATTGGATGAAACAATGCAATGTCATTGATCAAATGCATGGGCTTGGTCCTAATTTTGGAGTAAAAGGCTAATGATACATTAATCATGCTTCACAATCAGGATTCATTATGCCCAAAGTAAGTTAACTCAAGTCCCAATCTCTGCAATCCCTTCTATGATTCGTCTCATCCCACTATCCAAGTAATTCTTAGCTTTGTCTTGTATGGCCTAGAATTCATACCTCATCATGGTGGTATTTAATATGTGTGTGTTTTGTTGCACCGATGTGGATTGCATTTAACCCTTCTAGTGTCTACAGACATTTGAAGGTATGGTTACGCAAGGGCATGGTAGGTAGGAACTTTCTTTGTGGAGGATCCACTTGCGTAACTTTTGTAACTTGCACTTATTGCACACCACCACATCATCTTATACCCTCTAAGTACTACACTACTAAATTTATTCTTTCCTTTATCATCATTTCAACCCAACGTTCCTGTGCACCACTACATGTCCTTTTTCCACACCCTCTTCAAGAACTTCATTACACTTTTTGTGCCTTAATGTCTACTCAACATTACCCTAGATCCTTCAAATTTACCTTAAATCCTTCTTTTGTGGCCATGGAAATTCAAAAATTTAATAATTTTTCCAAGTACCCTATGTTGAAAGGGATGCAATATCGGGTACCTGGTATCGGGTCCACACTAGCATGTACACAATATCATGTCTATAAATCTATATATATGGACCCCTCCCCACCTCCCCCACCCCTTGCCCTCCCCATGTGTGTCAATTTCATTTCCAATTGTTCATCCAAGAGGAGTTTTTGTAATTTTCTTCCATGAATTTTCACACTTTGTGCACCTATCATTTAAACATTAATATCTTGTTCATTAATGCTCCGATCCTCCTTCTGATTAAACCTACTTAAACTTGAAGTGTTTAACTCAGTTGTGGGGAAGGGATACGGTAGAATTTGCACACAACTTTTTCGAAATTCGCTATCGCTCAAAGGATATCATAGGGGTAAGTTATGTTAAGAAATGATAAGAACTTATGCCAACCCAATTTTATTCCTTCACCCAGACCATGAAAATTATTAGTGAAGCTACCTGATCAAATTGGGCCTAAGATTAAAACTTTTAGGGGGATTTTCTTGAAAATTTCTAACTCTAAAATCACACTAAACAAAAATTGAATTTATTAAAGGTAATGGGTAAGGTATAAGATAATTAAATTTTATTAAATGATCTTACTAATAGTTGATCCTAGTGTGATTATTTATGGTCCCTAAATGAGTACAATAGGGAGGACCCTCTCAAGGTGCATCCAAACACCCAAGGAGAGGTAGAGGCCAAGGACCTCTTGGAGTACGCAAAATAGGAGGCACAATCATTCAACATTCATCAAGAAACTTCTGTTACTGCATAATTTGGGCATGTAGAAGGTGGAGAAGGTAGGGCACCTGAATAGGGACAACATCTCACGTTGTCTTTAAAACGCATTTAGGAAATTTGGAAAAGGTCCACATCAGCTACAATGATCATGGAACTCAATTTTGGACCCTTTACTGAATTTGCCCCTGATTCAGTCAAAGATCAACTCAAAGGATCTCCACTATGGCTTGTTCTTTCAAAGAGTGATGAATGGTATTTGGGGGAGATGTACCAATTTTGGCATAATAAAGAAGAAGGTACCACTGCTGACATTGGTGGGATTTCAATTGATCTCTCTGCTAAGGACATTTCAAAAGTTCTAAACCTTCTGAATATAGGGCCCAAGGTTGCTCATCTATCCACTCGCTCCAATGCCAATACATGAAAAATATGGCTAAAGAAGGCGTACAACAAGGAGGACAAACCATATGGGGAGCTCACTCTTGAAGAGAGAATCTATTTCAAAATTGGCACTTATCACATCTTCTCAACAAAAGGACTAAATAGGATTTCCACCTATGTGGCTAGATAAAGTGCAATCTTGATGGGCAAGGTTGATGCCAATCTACCCCATCTATATCTCATGGAAATATTGAGGTGGTTTGAAGAACGTAAGATAGAGAAGTTTGCATTGCTTTTCCCCTATCTAATCAAGAAACTATGCCAACATGCTGGAATTCTAGCGTATACTAATGACATCCCTAAAAAAGCTCAAAATGTCTCCTATGTTGAATTACTAAAGCCAATAGCACCAAGGAAAGACGTTGGCGAAACACTAGAGCCTAAGCAAGAGTAGACAATTGGTCCCACTGCACCTCAAACAACAGGGCCTAGCCAACTTCTAGACATGAGGCCAAGTCAACAATAGGAAGTAGGGCCTAGCATGCAACCCATAGGCTAGCAAGACCAACCGTCGTTGCTACTACAAGATTATCAACCATCAATGAGCTATCTTAGGGCCATGACAGAAATGGTCAGTTGGGAAAGTCATGATGAGACTAATCTCTTCAAGATAATTGATGATGCCATGTAGCCCACGATCTCAATTGATCACACACAAGGCAAGGTTTCTATATAAACAAGAGGAGGGGAATCACATTGGTCACAACAAATCTCTGGAAATATTGTATCTTTTCAAGTGTAATTAGAAACTAGTGAAGGTACCACAGTAGTGGTCATGCAGCACTAGGATGCAGCTAAAGTAGTAGAAGTGATCATAGACCACATCAAAGAATCATTTAATATCCTTGTTGTGTCACCAGTGGATCTCACAGGAGCATGTGATGCTCAAGTTCTAGCTAGCCCCTCAATGACTTCTACAAAACATGAGGATGCACTAGATTGACTGCTACAAATAGGACAAGTAATGATGTCCTTGTTTAACATCCCTCAAGATGTCACAGCAACATAATTAGACCTCATTTCCACAAAAGGAAAGCTGGTCATGGATGAGGTTAGGGTCAAACATGTAAAATATGAGTTAAGAAGACTCCAAAAAAAGTTCATTACCCTGTAAGCCACATAGCAGGATCTGTCCCAACTTATCCCAACTAACTAGCTAGAGTCATTTTGAATAGAGAAACTAAATAAACTATTAGAAGAGAATAAAAGGATGGCGAGAGAGAAAGAGAAGGCTAATTGAGATGCTTCAAAGGCATAAGCCTAAACATATGCACATGCTAAGGCACTCAAGGCCTTACAAGAAGAAAATAAACTCCTTGTCACTAAGAATCTCTAGTTGACCACAATTGAAAAACGAAAGAATGTTCGCAAGAAGAATTTCCAAAAAATGCGAGAACAATTAATAAGGATCAACCAAGACATGAATCACTTTGCTAGAGAAAATAGGATCCTCTCAATGGAGGAGGTACGCATTATCCATTAGAAGATAACCATTGAAATAAATGTGTAGTAGAATGAGGCTAAGCGACATGAGAAGTTCAAAGAACATTTTCGGGACCAAGTGGGGATGTACAAGTAGATCATTAAAAAAGAAATCCATATGTCTAAGACCCATATCAACACTTTCAGTGCTTAAAAAATTGACTGACAGGACATACTAAACACCTACGCCTTCACCCACCAAGTAGAACTAAAGAGTTGGGACCTGCAGATCTAGGATCTCACTCAATACATAGAGTTGACAAACTTGTAGTATGCCAACTTAGCTATGTTAATAGCAAGATGCTCGAGGATAGATTTAAAGAAGTAGGTAGCTACCACCTACACTAAATATGAAGTAGAATTTGCTAAACACAAAAGGACACTATAGAAATTGGAAATAGCAAAATTTGAGTTAGAGGTGGTCAAAGCCAACTACCAAGGTTAGAAATATGTTGCAGTAGATCTGGCTCGATGACTCACAGATTATTAAGAATGTAGAGACAAAGCCAGAGCTTATGAAGAAGAATGACTATTGTTTGCAACCTAGTACGTCAAAGCCAATCAGATGTTTTCAGAACTACCATGTCCATGGGAGGTGCTAACCCCATCAAATATTGGAAAATCAGCATAGACAACACATGATCCCCTAACTGAAAAAGAAAAGCTTTAGGTGCTCCTTTAGAAATATCCATTTCCAAAGCCTGGAGCAAAAGATAAGGGGAAAAGGCCCATGGAGGAGTCACCACCACTAAGAACCACATGAGTTCCAAAAATGTTTTCTTTTGTATTCTGTGTTGGTATCCTAATTTTTTTTTGTCTACAGCATTAAATAATTCATAGTTAGTCCATAATTTCATACCTATCCACTGTGTAATCAATTAAACTCATTCTCATTTTGATTTTTTGACTCAAGGATGAGTTGTTATTTAGTCATGGGGGTATGATGAATTGTGGTTTGCTAGGCCCTGATATTGGATACTTGATATCAAGTATGTGATATCGTAGCCTGGATAACGATATCAAATACATGATATCGTGATTCCTGTGTTAGCCTATAAATATAGCACTTAGGCAAACAGGAAAGGGAGTCTTGATAACTTTTAAGGTTGAGTCTTTTTGTTAGTTCTTAGTTAGTTTTTAGTTCTTTTCCCAAGTACATGCCTGTAGTATGATGCTTGTAATTGTATAGAACCTTTGTTCAACTATGATGTACTTGGACATGCACATAATTAGAAATAAAAATTGAGATTACTCCATCATTGTAGCATTCACTTAATTTTTAATTGTTTAAATGTTAATTATTATTTATTATTTTATTAGTTAATATTTCTTTATTGTCATTTACTCTTCCTGTTGTTAATGTGGAATGAGTACATCTTAATCACAAACATTTAAAATGTAACTACTTGGTAACCCAGTAGTGTATCTAGTAGTGCTCAAGTAATGTGCACTTGGTAACCCCAGAAGTAGTACACAAGGTCCAAGATGCATATGAATGATTAAGGAAGGATGCTCATCGCACTTATGATAGCTTAAATTTTACTTCATATCACTTATTAGCTTAATCAAGATCATTTCTCATTGTCTCTAGGAGTAGCCTAGTGTTAGAAATCACAACATACACCTCACTCTGGACTAAACCATACATAACAAAGCAAATACTAGTCCAAGTGAAAAGATAATGAACTATGATCAACATGTAACTATCTAGGTACCACAACTAGTCCATCTATGAAGTTTGATTGGATTGCACGTACACGCTCGTATTCATATGGTTGAGTGTAGGGATACCTCACTGCTCATCACCTAGTAAATTGATTCAATGAATTTTCTCAATAATGAGACGATGATAGCTCATTCTTACTCTAGCAATTTGATTCCTTAAATGAATAGTAATAGTTGAAAATAGATACTTTTGAGTACTAGATAATAAACCTCTTCTAATAGCATGTTGATGAGTGGCGAGATACCCTTACACTCAACCATATGAATACGAGCGTAGCACGCCTGATTTGGTTGAACTCTATAGACTAAATGCCTACACTCCCCATGGAACACTTAGGGTTAATTATTTGTTGTCTTCCCAGACTTACTTGTAGTTGTCACGGTGTATGGTTAAGCAAGTTTGAGGTATATGATTTTTATAGTTTTTATGTTTTATGTCTTCTATGCTAACAGGGTGAAGGGTTGAGAAGCTAACTAACTCTAACTAATGAACTAAGTCTAATTTACCTAGTGTCAGCATCCGTTCCCACTTACCGTACACACCCTGAACCAATGCAACCATGGCTACCAAACGCTAATCGTTACTGGGATCACCATGCGTAACGCACGTGCTTGAAGTGGTCATACTGAGGTACTTAACTAGGAGGAAAGGGTTGAGAGAATGTAAGCGCGATGAGCATCCATTCCTTGATTATCCATACACATCCTTAAATTCTCGTAATCAAGTCATACTCATTCCGCGTTACTAGGAGATAAGGGTGAGAGAATCTAAGAGCAATGAGCATCCATTCCTTGATTATCCGTACACATCCTTAAATGCTCGTAATCAAGTTGTACTCATTCCATGTTACTAGGAGAAAACAATAAATAACATGTAATAAAATCCTATTCCATGCACTACAAGGTTTATCCAAGAAGCTCGTCTTTATTGATGTACACAACTTGTGTTTAAGTACAATTTTTCTTGAATAAAGATCCATTCACTTTAGGACTCCTACTACGGGCACATGGAAAATATTCTATCTCTGGAGTGATCAATCTGCTAGAGTTTCCCTACTTCTAGCCTAGGATGAGGAAATAAGGGAGAGCCACCTCTTATTTATAGATATGACGGCACACCGCGATATCGCGTACGCGATATCGCAGAGGAAGATGCGATATCATGTATGCAATATCGCAAGGGATGCGATATCGCGACAGCCGTGATATCGCTGCCCATGTGATATCGCATCTCATCATACCTCCATGACTAAATGAAACTTGTCCTTGAGTTCATTACAATAATATCAGGAAGGTATGGGATTATTGACTTAATGGAAACTAATGGGATGACATGTGAACGGATCATCATTACAAGACACAACAAACTGGTATTCATGACAACAAGGGTGAACACCTTATTACATTGACATCAGGCCTCATTTGGCAGCTGAGAGAAAAGAGAAGAGAGAAGAAGTCTTGTTGCTGCCAATGCCAAGATTGTGTCTTTCGTTATCCATCCATAAGCACATCATTGATCTTACTCCTTGCATAGCTACTTTAGCACTGCTCCATTCCAAGTGCTCCCTCCAAATCCAGTTCGTTCTTGCGTGATCATCATCTGCACACACAACACAGTCTTATATTAGCAAGGGTAAATGAATGTCAATATAGTTGATACCTTGCTGCAGTAAACGGTCAATTGGTGGAGTTGTGGTATGGCTGATTATGAATTTGGAGATATATAAATGATGACTACCGAAGGTGCAGGGGTTAGGAGAAAATCAAAAAAATTGGGCCCCATACCCCCATGACTAATCACGAACCTCTGGTAGCGTTAGAATGGAGAAAGGATAAGAACAAGAAGATGGATAAAAAGAGACAACTAAGACATCGATGAAATGGATGTCAAGATGGAAATGAACAAATAAAATTAATTACAAAATGTGAAAGAAACANGTCAAGATGGAAATGAACAAATAAAATTAATTACAAAATGTGAAAGAAACGGATTTAACTGATGCACCAAATAGGGATGTTAGTGGGTCCACCCCAAAGCAGGCTCATGCCCTTAGTGCCCTGACAAACCCACATTCAAAGAGTCCATAGGCTCTAGGAATGTCCTTTGGAACAAGAGTTAAAGTCTTAACCATGAGAATTTACCGAAAAGAAAACGATGTATCTACCAAAATATGCACTAATGATACAACCGACAATGAGGTGAATAGTGGAGAGAAGGATGGAGAGAATAGAATGGAATGGAGTCCCAAGAACAAGGTGGTGTATAGCCCCTTATGTGTTTCATGATTAATGTGACTTGGAAAATCTCATTCCAACTCCAACCTCAAACTAACCACATCTAGTGACTTCGCATCAACACATTTGGCCAAACCATCCTCTTGAAATAACAAGAATGCATCTCCAAAGAGCCACCACCATGCCGATGAAACAAAGGAGAGAATGGGAAGTGAGAAGGGCCTTAGTTAGAGGGAACATTTTTGGTTTCATAACCAATGCTTGTAGCCCAAGTTTATTCCGTCTAAGGGGTGTGCTTTAAATTCTCACTTTCTTTGTTTTCTTTTCTTTTCTTTTTCTCTTTGTTTTTTTTTGTGTTTTTATGCGTGAGAACCACACCATGCAAAGACTTCTTATTTTTATTGTCTCAGCTTCTGATAATTGGGTAACATCAGAATAGTGAGAAAACTCAAGAAGAAAACATCCAAGCACCCAAGAGAATGGCCAACACAAATGCATCAAGTCCCCTTGAAGTCATACCCTTTTCAAACCTTGAGTCCTTCCTTAGTTTGAGAAATACCCAGTCACTGATTCATTATGGTTCTTATTAGGAAGGCGACTGTACATTTCCAAGCCAAGAGAGACCATAGACTTTGGTGGATGGATGGATGAAGTGGACTCATTGCTTACCATATCAAAAGAACATACCTTAGTATCAACATCGTAACTTTAAGGTAAAAACCAAACATTAGCAATCAATAAGAAAACAGTTCATACCATCGTGGAGAACACTTATTGGGTGACAAACTTATAGGATGGGTAACACACACACAAACACACAAAAAAATGAAAAAGTATAATGATGTTGTAAAAAAAACAAGAAAAGTTAAAGAAATTTGTAAAACAAAAACGTGTAAGACCAAAATTGTAAAACAAAAACTTGTAAAACAAAAACGTGTAAGACAAAAATGTGTAAAACAAAAACTTATAAAACAAAAACTTGAAAAACAAAAACGTGTAAAACAAAAATGTGTTAAACAAAAATGTGTAAAACAAAAACATGTAAAACAAAAAATAAAAAGAATTGAGGGCCTCCAATGATTAGCATAGGTGGCCATCTCCCCCATGACTAAATGGAAAGGGAGAGATCCGAAATAATGAGCTCCTATTTGAATTTCATAAACGTACCCAACTTCTCCCTATTGATGTTCTTAGATTAAGGGGTGGAAGTCAGCGACGCTCATATTCCAATGTGTCTATGCCTTCATTGTTAGCATGAGTTTCTTCAGTTCATTCGATGCATATTAGTTTTCTATTTCTAGTAGTTGTCAACCACGGGGTGTCTACTACTGGTGTGATTGCTACATACAGGCATCGTTGGATTTGTGTTTCTTGGGCACACTGATCACATGGAAGAAATGCTAAACACTCTTCCATGTCATCACCCTCTGAGTCACTATATGTTATGCACGGAACTCTCTTCTTCTCGATCTTTCCATAAATTTTCATCTTAGATATGTGCAAGGAAATATCATGGATCCCTAGGTACACATCTACTGTACTTAGCCATGGCCTTCCCATTATAATTGGGAAGCCCCCTTCGTTGTTGTTGATTTCAATCACTAGGAAATCGGCTAGGTAAGAGCACCCACACACAATGGTAATAATGTCCTTCACCAATCCTAAGGGAATGGTGATGGACTAGTCCACCAGCTCCAATTGGATGTTGCTCCTCTTAAGTTGGGGCAGGTTCCAGGACTGATACATTTCTCATGATATTAAATTGACTCCGAAACTTGAGTCAAGAAGAGCCTGATGTGGTTTGTTCCCGGTGATTTGTAGATAAATTAGGGGACTCCCAGGGTCAAATAGTTTCCTGGGAAGGTGTCCTACCTTGATCCAATCAGTTACAGTATGTGTTAACATAATCGTATGCGTAATCTGTTGTTGGACTGAAGGGTGCTCCGAAGTGTTAGGTGGTGGAGGCATGTAAATTGGCTCAACCGCTTATTTTTGCAAGAGTTTGTCTGGGCTTCTGGTTTTGAAGAAAGGCCTTCTCTTTTTATAGTTGTTAGAACTAGTACCAAGTTGAATATTTATAGCTCTCGCAAGGTTACGTTGCTGCAGTTGAGTAGGGAGTTCCCCTTGCATTGTTGGAGTAGGATGTATGGGAAGTACAGGTGGAAGAGGTGCGGATGGAGTTGGAGGATGGGATGAGTGTGGGATGCCTCCCGGAGGAGGAGTCCTCCTGAAATACTCCCAAACTTGGTAGTGATGCCAGGGAGTTTTGTGACCCATAGAGTCACCTAGAGAAACTAGCTACTGCACATAATAACCATAAGGATCAGGCTACCGGTAAGGGTACTATTGTGTTGGCGGTGGCATCCCCCATGACTATGGGTATTGCCACTGTTGATGTTATCCGATGGGTTGTGGTGGAGTTCCACTTGGATAGTACGTTAGTGGTTGGTGGAATTACCTTAGGTTACCTTGTGGATAAGGTAACCTTTTGGGTGTTTTCCGTTGGTTGAGTCTTGGATTTAGTGCATACACCCCAGACTCCTGTAGATGTGAGATAATTGGACAAAATCCCTTAGGATGGTCATATTGGCAGATCTCACATCCACTGTCATCATCTATGTCAGAATCCACACCTTCATCGGAGATAGTAATTTTCCCCTTATCCTTGTTATGTGTAGGGCTTGCATTTCTCCACTTTGTCTTACCTTTGTCACTACTTCATTCTTCCCTAGACTCTTCTATGATTTTCAAGACACTTTCAAGTCTCGAGTGTAAGGAATCCCACAATTGCTCCATCTTAGCTGATACCTCGGTTGTTAATTTTTGGATCGACAAGGTTTTTCGGTTCACCAACTCTTCGAGTGGTGACTCATCCTCCTCATCACAAAATTTCACTCCCTTCTTTCGAAGGGAAGGGTCACAATTGTATTCTTCCACACTTTCCCTCTTGCGTAGTTCACCTTCTTCTTATGCTACTTGTTCCAACAAATTATGTACTTCATGGGCTCTGAGTTGTGATAGTCTCCTTTGGGCATAAGTCCCAAGGGTTCTTCTAGTTTCATGCCTTAGCCCATCCATAATGTGGCGAAGTTGATCCTGCTGAGCATATCCATGGCCCGGGCAACGATGTAACAATGTGTAGTAACGGGCCATGACAGCATCCAAGGGTTCGTAAGTACCTTGTTTCTAGCCTTGGATCTACTTACACAAATTGGACACTCTAGAGAACGTTTGATGTTTATTGTTGAAGAGTTCTAGCATCGTACTCCACCTCCTGATGGTTTCCGGTTCTAAGGACTAGTACCAACTGTCTACTTCTTTGGTAAGTATCCTTGGAAACAACTAAAGCTTTTGCCATTCATTTTCTATAGTCTGAAAGGCACAAGCATCATGGAATGCATGTAAATGATATTATAGATCAGCATTATATCCCCCTTCAAAATGTGGGATATTGTTCATGTCTAAACGCTTGATCTGACTGTCCTTTTGGTGCCTTGTTGGAATTCTAACTGCCTCGTTATGTCAAGCATACTTCAAGTTGCAAGTAGGGGCTTGTCATAATCATCTCTTTCATGATGCCTATGATGTCTTCGTTGTTCCCTACTCTCCCTTCGTCCTTACCCTTGTCCTCTCTCTCGACTTTCCCATCAAGGTCTCTCGTCTTTCCTACCACTATCCTCACTGTTATGTTCATGGTGGTTGCGCACAGATGTGGAAGGAGAGGGTGAGTGATGAGATGAAGGGGAAGAGGAAGGGGAACCATCGCCATGATGATGTTTCTTTCCTTCTCTTTAGATACTTCGACCTCAATCATGATGATGATCTAAGTGCCCATCCTTAGCATGAGTTATTGTTCCCCCTGTGAACAATTGGCATTTATGAGGATTATAACTAGTGTTATGTATCGTTAAGCATAGGTTCTGATACCCAACCTCCTCACCATCATTAGGAGGGGGAACATCATTTGCTAAAGAACCCATCATAAGGGGTTCCTCATCTTCTATTTCGCTAAGGACATGCAGACCTTTGCCCTTCATCAGTGTATGCCGACTCTCCTACCTTGAGTCCTTCATACGTTGTGCATCTGTGGGATGATAATCCATCATATCAAAGTCTTTCGCAACATATTCAACAAATAATTCTATCATGCTAATCTATGCCAAAGCACAGAAGAGCATGTTAGGGACTGATTGGTCTGGGGCTAACACGATGTTACCTTGCAGATCTCTCCACCATAGTTGTTCATCTTGATGGAGGATAAAGGTAAAGTTTGGAATATACTCATCGAGATAAGTATAGACTATCTTGTATTGTTTAGGACTTGGCTAATTTTGGTTATGTGTTTTATGTTGCCGATTGTCTCTAGTATTAGTCCTAGGTGGTGAATTACTTTTGTAAGAAGAAGACATTTTTATCGGTGTGCTAATTCACTGTTATATAAATTCTTATTAATTAATTAACTTGAAGGTTCGTTTAGGCTCCCAATGATGTGAGTGATATCCTTTATGTTCTATTCGACACACAAACACTTAGTCCTCGGCAACGGCACCAATGATTAGTGGTGAAATAGCCCTACACTCAACCATACGAATACGAGCATAGCACACACAATCTGATCGAACTCCATAGACTAAATGCCTACACGCCCCATGGAACACTTAGGGTTACTTATTCATTGTCTTCCCAGACTTACTTGTAGTTGTCACGGTCTATGGTTAAGCAAATCTGAGGTATATGATTTTTATAGTATTTATGTTTTATGTCTTCTATGCTAACAGGGTGAAGGGTTGAGAAGCTAACTAACTCTAACTAATGAACTAAGTCTAATTTACCTAGCATAAGCATTCGTTCCCACTTACCGTACATACCTTGAACCAATGCAACCATGGCTACCAAACGCTAATCGTTACTGGAATCACCACGCGTAACGTACGTGCTCGAAGTGGTCATACTAAGGTACTTAACTAGGAGGAAAGGGTTGAGAGAATCTAAACACGATGAGCATCCATTCCTTGATTATCCGTACACATCCTTAAATGCTCGTAATCAAGTCATACTCATTCCGCGTTACTAGGAGATAAGGGTGAGAGAATCTAAGCACAATGAGCATCCGTTCCTTGATTATCCCTACACATCCTTAAATGCTCGTAATCAAGTCATACTCATTCCACATTACTAGGAGAAAACAATAAATAACATGTAATAAAATCCTATTCCATGAACTGCAATGTTTATCCAAGAAGCTCATCTTTATTGCCATACACAACTTGTGTTCAGGTACAATGTTGCTTGAATAAAGATCTGTTTACTTTTGGAATCCTACTGCGGGCACATGGAAAATATTCTATCTCTGGAGTGATCAATCTGCCAGAGTTTCCCTACTTCTAGCCTAGGATGAGGAAACAAGGGAGAGTCACCTCTTATTTATAGATATGACAGCGCACTGTGATATCGCGTCCCATCACATGTAAATAAAATGTTTTTTCCTTGACATGTTCAACCAAACTTTAGCCAAGAAATTTTCTTTTATAGTGTCATAGAAGAGTCTTTTGTTTAAAGGAAGATCCCTTTATTACAATATTTCATGACTAAAGCTATAATTTTCCTTAATGAAACCATTTTTTTGTGTAGCATTTATTATCTCCTTATCATAATTGACTTCCTTCATGTAACTTAATTTTTGAGTATAAGAAAAAAATGACAAAGAAGCCTCTATTTTCACTTGAAATTTACATATAAGAAATTATTTTTGAAGATGTCCTAACGTTTTTTCAATTATGTATGGAAAGAGAATGTTTCTATGCAACACATCCATATAATAATACAAGTTGAACAAGATTGCAAAAACATTTCCTTCTTATATCCCATGCTAAAATTTATTTCCTGCTAAAATTATTTCTTAGGGAAAATAGAGCTTGCATCCCACTTAAAGCCCTTTAAGCAATAAGGTATTCCAATTATAATTATTGGGAAATTCAACTCCCAAATATTTATAACATTCACATATATCAAGTTTTTTCCTTCTAGAAAAAAATTGTAATTTCTATTTCTAGTACCACAAACTAGAATTTTAGTCTTATCAATATTAACTTTCATACCAAAATGGTTGTAGTAGTCATAGAAAATTTGAAGCATATAATTTAATCCTATAGCTAATTTTGCAATCAAGGTCACATCATCTACAAAGAGAAGTATGTTAAAAAATAATCCATTTATTAACATAGTGATGAATCATGTTTTTTAGTGGCTAAGATATCTTAGCCTCAATATTGAAGCCCGAATATTGGATCTCATGCTACATTATTGAGTATCTGATATAATGGGATGCATGCATGCTTATAAATATAACACTTGGACATACAATTCAAATAACTTTTCATTCCATCCTTAGGTAGACTCTTGCAATTTGTTTTTGTAGTTTTAGGGATAAAGTAAATGCCTGTAGTGTGGTGTTGAGCAGTTGGATGGAATCTTTATTCAAGTGAAGTGTACTTGGGTACAATTTATGACTAGAAATAAATATTGAGATTTTTTTTCATCATTGCAACATCCACTTAGTTTTACTATTTTACTTTGCATAGTTTTTATTGTTTTCTTAGTTTAATCATTTACATTTCCAAGTACTTTACTTTTTTTGTTCATTAGTAAAGCAAAATGAGTATGACTAGTTTCAAGCATTTAAGTGTAATTGTTTGGTAATCCCAGTAGTGTTATTGTTTCGTTTGTCCATTAGCATAATGCTTGGTAACCCAGTAATAGTTACATGAGCCCAAGATGTATATGGTAAGCCAAGACTAGATGCTTATCACTCTACACTAGAGTAGATTTACATTACCATCATTACTTAGATTTAGGATTAAATTTCATTCTCAATTATGTTTATCGCTAAGAGTTAAATGCACCTAATAACATCAATTATCATATGCCTCACATTGAACTGAACCATATATGACAAAGCTATCACTAGTCCAAGTGGGAAGATAGCATCCTAGAATCAATGCTTAACAATCTAGATGCCACAACTAGTCCTATCCATGGAATTTGACTAGATCATGTGTGAATGCTTGTGATTCATATGGTTGGGTGTAGTGGTACCTATTGCTCATCATTAGAACCATTGTTGGGGATGGTGCTAGCCATCTAGATTAGTTATATATACATGATCACTATAAGTGCATTAATAATCTATCTTGTAAAAAACATTAATATTTTAAGTCACACACATTATCAAACAAAACCATGTCTTCTTCACATAGGACCAATAATACATCGTATGATGAAAACAATCATAGGAAAAAATGGTAGGCTCTATACTAAAGAGAATTGGAGTGAACAACCTTAAGCAGTGGTTTCATATGCTTATTTTGATCCATACTACACTCAAGGACTATGTTCAACTAGTACAGACAATTCTAGAGGAGATGGAGTAAGTCCTAGATCAAGGAGGGCCCCAAGGCCTAGGACCTCCTCTAAACCTAGAAAAGATAAATCAAGGAACCATGGGGAGAACTATAGGAGTCATGAAAATTCTCTCAATTCCTTATCTTCATCATCCTCTTCAACATCCAGTTCTGATGAAGATGAACGTAGGTATAGAGATAAAGCTTCACATGGGATCAAGATAAAGATAGAAATTAAACCCAAGGGCAAAATCAAAGACATCAAAATGAGCATAGATGAGATCATCATAACTAAACAAACAAAAATAGAAATTATCACCACAACATGTTTGATGATGATGAACCCTTGTTGGCTACTAATAATATGATGTAGATAATGGAGGTAGTTAGAATACCCCATAAGCACCAAAGAAAAAGTTGCATTAAAAGGCTTGATATGAATAACATCCCTAAATCTACAGGAGGTTATAATTCTAATCCAAAACATCACTTACAATCCTTCCATGATGCTTGTGCCTTGTAGAACATCAAGAGTGAGTGGAAAAAGCTTAAGCTCTTCCCTAGGATACTAATAGATGAAGCTAAAAGTTGATATAGATCATTGGAATCAAATTCAATCCACTAGTGGTCCATAATTTTGAAGTTTTTCAATAAAAAATACCAAACCTATGCAAGAGTGTCCAACCTAAGAAAATGAATCCAAGGATGGAAGAAAGAACAACATAAATCCTTGGATGTGGCCTTGGATAGATACTATTCTCTACTACATAGATGTCCATGTCATGATTTCTCCCAAAAAGAGTAACTTTTCCACATCATAGATGGGCTTCATAACCAAATGATAGAGATATTTTGGATTTATGCCCAAGGTGGATTATCCAAATTAAAAGCCCATCAAATACAAAGGCTAGTTGAGCATGTGGCAAAAGAAAAAGGAGAGCCATGTAAACAAGAGAATGTAGAGGAATATAATTGGAATCTAACTCTTCAAAAGAAAGGGATCCATATCTATGATGAGGAAAAAAAGGAAACTCTTGATGAGGTGATTTCAAAACAAACCTTGCCAATACAAAAGTCTATTACTAAGATTAAAGTAAGGATAAATACAATATGAGAGTTGATGAATGAAAAAGTGACAACCTATGTGAAAACCATAGAGGAGAAGGTGGCACAAAACAAATCAAGTGATTAAAACAAGAAGAGGAAAAAAACGAAGAAGGTAGAAATACTTATCGACAAAAAGGGAAAAGCTATAGTAGAAGAGGCTATAGACGTAACTACATAAGAGGATGATGGATGTGACATTTGTCAATATGACCATTCAAAGGACTATTGCCCAATTATGTTACATCTATAAGAGTTTGAGGCTTTTTCTTTAAATCCCAAGTTCATAAAAAAGCAAATGCCTAGGAAATTACCTTACTCATAAGGTAATTATAGATAATCCTACCACCAACTGTACTATTTCAATGGGATGTCTTATCAACCTCAATACTACTATCAACCATAGTGGCAAGACCCACAATCATGGGGGATGCCATCAGCAAACTAGCAATACCCTTATTGCTAGTTGAACCTATATGACTACTATGTTCAACAACCTATTTCTCCAAATGGTTCTACTTCCTCTATTTCAAATCACTACTATCATTCTCTTGAATATCATTGACCTGTAACATCCCCTATGGGATAACCATCTCAAATCTCTTATCCTCCATGACATTCTCAATATTCTCATACTTCCCTCCACCATATGTCACCACTAATAACATAGGGAGGATTGGCACAAAAACATTAATAGAAGAATGCCACTTGTACTATGAACATACAAGTAAATGATAATGTGAGTAAATCTTAGCAAAATTCTCGAAAATGTCCTTTCTTTAAGATATTTTCCACACATGGGCACAAAACTCATAGACCTACTAGCTCATCAAAACTAGCATAAGGCTAGCCAACTACAACATCCTTCCTCACCAAAATAAGGTCTTCTAATCTAATGCAAGAGCTAACACCCATTACTACTCGAATGCAAAACATAACAAATGTACCTATCACTATGGAGAGACAGGTAAGTCCATCCTTTACTAATGATAAAGAAGGGTGCAATTTTGGACCCACACTTCAAAATTTCAACATAGTCATGACACTAGCCCACACTAAATATGAAAGAAAAGTGTGTGCACAAGAGAGAGTAGGGGCCACTAAACCAAATGAGACCCAATGATCATAAACTAAGAACCTAAAAGTGTTTAAAACATGCATGGAAACATCTAAACCACTTATTAATTCCCATTTTAAGAAAGCGATCTCAACTAAGAACTTACAAATGGAAATACTAAACCACAATCATACACCAAAAAAGAAAAAAGAACTAAGAACTTAGATGATTAAAATTTAATTACCATCAAGATTACATGGGACGATAACTAAAAAACTAAGTCACTAAGGATGGTAAGTAAGAAACCTAAAGTGTATGATCTAGGGGAACTAATGTTCATTTTTCAAACACTCGTCTATGAGTTCAGTTGTGGGGGAGATACCTATCATGATCAAGGAATTAATAAGTGTTTTTTAACTTTTTTTTTGCAATTATTTTTTATTTCTAATTTTTTGTTATGCCTTTTCACATTTCTTACCAATTTTCACATTCTTGGATATCTTTTCATTCTTTTATATTTTTTCCATTTCTTAAACCATTTGCAATTCTTTGATATTTTTTTCTTCTTTTTAATATTTTTCATTCTTAATATCTTTTAAAATTTTTCATACTTTGTTTACATGTTACTTGTACATATTTCTATCAATTTTGAATAAAACACATTAAGAATAAAGCAAGATGTAGTCCCAATAAGGTGAAGATTTCTCTATGTCATAAGGGACTAATTATTTGTACAGTGAAACCACACCACCCAAACATCCATTCCAATAATAAGAGGTTCTTACCATGTCCATAATGATATTATTTCCATCATCAAACTAAGAATAAACTTGTGATAATTATGCCTAAATAGAAAAGTGAAGAAGCAAGGGAGAATGTGAAGGGTGTGAAATCAAGGAAACTTATGGAATCTCTTAAACCACTATTGTATGTTCTATCATGTTACTAAGGTTGTATTACATCCTTGTATATCTATTGAAAAGTGGAAGTAAGAGTACAATAACTAATATCTTACCATGTCACTGGAAAGACATGTTACCCATTCCTAAAAGTAGTCCTCTAGTAAGGTTGACACAGATAAAAATAAAACTCATGCAAAAAATAAATTTCTAGGAGTCCCACTAGAACAACATGTTACCCATGCTTGAAGGTAGGCAGCTTCTTAGAAATCTAAAAAATAAAATATGTAATAAATAAACTCCTCCGTTGGACAATATGCCAAGTAGTAATACTCCTTGCAATAGTGGTAGTCTTATAGTTGCAATTCCAAGAGATGAAACAATGCGATGTCATTGAAATGTGGTATGGACTTACTTTTAATCTTGGACAAAAAGGCTAATTATTACTTTCGCGACTAATAAAACAAAATAATTTATTATTCCTACATTCAGACACCTCACGTTCCAAATTTAGCAATCCCTTCTCTAATCCATCCCACCTCACTGTATATTTAATCATAACTTGTGGTTTTGTATAATATAGTGTTATTTTCCCAAACTAATGATACTAACATGTGTGTTTTGCTAAATATGTATGTCTTACATTCAACTCCTTGAGTGCCTAAGGACACTTTTAGGCATGGTTATATAAGGGAATTAAGGGCTAGAGCCTACTTTGGGAAGGATCCACTTGTATAACTGTTGTATTTCATACTTACCAAGCAATTTTACATCATCTTGTGCGTTCCAAAACATCTAATAAATGTTCCATATTCCCTAATAATCTGTCTATACATGAAAAATTCACTATCCATTTCTTATCCATACATAAACTTTCATTGCTCAAGATTCCTTTTTCATGAACCTTGAATGCTAAATTGTTGAAAAATATACATCACTCATGGCTCATGATCCTTTGTACAAGCTTTATATCTTTCAAACATTTCATTTGACTCATTTTTTCTAAGAAAAATCAATGAAAATTTTGAATTTTTTAGCAATGACATCATAGTCATGATGTCGTAGGTACCTACAATGTCATGCATATAAAAATAGTATATATACATATGAGAGTTAGTGAAATTTTTCATCTCTCACTTGTTGTAAGAGAAGTTTTTGTAGTTTTTCCTTAGCCCTCTTGCACAATAGCTTCCAAAGGCCATAACTATGCCCTTGTAGCTCCAATTTCCAAAAGTCTTAAATCCTAGTGATATCGAAGCACTCAACTTAGTCATGAGGGGAGGGGATTGCATTATGTGATATAAGCAAATGAAAATTTAAAAATTTGAGCCAAAAATTCCTAATGCCTAAAAGATATTATTAGGCATAAGTACAAAGAAATAATAATATTCTTAAAGTTAATTAATGAAACTAAGGCTAGAAAGATTCAAATAATACTCTTAATAGACCATATCATCTATTTTAGGACATAATAAGCAAGGAAAATGATAGGAGGTCATAAGTAACTACAAGATATAACACCTAAGTGGTTCCTTTTTGAAAATTTTTTGAACTTTGCAATTGTAATAAGATAAGAACTTGATCTAAACAAGGGTATGAGCAAGGTAAAGAACTATTAAGAATTAATAGGAACACCTTAATAATTTGAAACCCTTGTTGATTATATATGGTCCCAAACAGGATACCAAAAGTAGGACCTTTACAACATGGAAGCAAAAGATCAAAAGGCCATGGAAGAGGCTGAGTGGGGAAACAAACTCCACAAGTAGAACATGTAAAGAAGGAAGATCAATCATACAACATTCATCAAGAAACTCCTACTAGAAAGCACTCAGCCCAAGGAAAGGTAGAAATTCCACAAGAACCTAAATAAGGATGGTGCCTCACACTATCACCAGATTGCCTCTAGGCTATCCAAGAAGATCAATCATATCCACAATCATCATGGAATTGAATTTTGGCCCCTTTAGGGAATTTTCTCCAAAAGCAATCATGATGCAACTCCAAGTGTCTCCTTTTTGGCCCACACTAACCAACAGTAGTGAATGGAACCAAGGAGAAACCTACAAATTCTAGCAAAATAAATAGGTTGATGTTACCATGAAAACTAAAAGAGCCTCTATGCCATACTTAGTAGAAAGTACATATGGAAAAATAAGATAGGAACAAAACAGAAGAAACTTTCTAGAAGCCTAATGACAAAGGGAAGAAGCTAATGGAAAAGCCACCACTGCCTAAAATATGAACTGCATCAAGACACTTCAATTTTTTTTTATTTTTTTATGTAATTATGTCATTTTTGTACACACAATTGTGCCACTCAGAGTTAATCAATAATCCCATAATTTTCCAATATTTTGTAAGGAAAATTTTCCTCCTTTTGTTCACTTAAGGACGAGTTTTCATTCAATCACAAACATATGATGAATCTAATTTTTCAATGGCTATGATATCTGAGCCTCGATGTCTTAGCCCTAATATCTTAGCCTTAATATCTTAGCCCTAATATCTTGACCCTAATATCTTAGCCCTAATATTAGGTCTCATGGCATGTTATCGGATATGTGATATCGCAAGATGTGTGCCTACCTATAAATACAACACTTGGGCACATGATCTAAATAAATTTTCATTCCATCCTTAGGTAGACTCTTGCAATTTTTTTTTCATTTTTTTAGTGATAGAGTGAATTCCTACAATATGTTGTTGAGTAGTTGTACAAAATCTTTATTCGAGTGAAGTTTACTTGGGCATAGTTCATAACCAGAAATAAAGAACAAGATTTCTTTTCATCATTGTAGCATCTACTTAGTTTTACTATTTTAATTAGCATAGTTTTTACTATTTTCTTAGTTTAATCATTTACATTTCCAAGTACTTTACTTTCTTATTCATTAATAAAGTGGAATGAGTACAACTAGTTTTGAGCGTTTAAGTCTAATCATTGAGTAATCCTAGTAGTGTTATGGCTTTGTTCACCCAGTAACTTGGTAACCCAATAATGGTTACAGGAGCCCAAGATGTGTATAGTAAGCCAAGACTAGATTCTCATTGCTAGGATAGAGTAGATTTACATTACCATCATTACTTAGATTTAGGATTAAATCTCAATCTCAATTATGTTTATTGCTAGGAGTAAAATGAACCTAACAACATTAATTAGCATATGCCTCACTTTGGACTAAACCATACATGACAAAGATACCACTAGTCCAAGTGGGAAGATAGCATCTTGTGATCAATGCTTAATAATCTAGATGCCACAACTAGTCCCATCTACGGAATTCAACTGAATTGTGTGTGAATGCTTGTGATTCATATGGTTGGGCATAGGGGTACCTATCACTCATCACATAGCATAATTAGAGGCATTTTACATCCATTTCTCTAATTCACTTATAAATATGTCAAAAAACATTTTCCTAATACAATTATTTCTTAGAACAAATTGAGCTCGCATCCCACTTGAAAACCTTTAAGTAATAAGGGTATTCCAATTATTATTACTAGCAAATTCAACTCATAAATATTTATAAGATTCACATATATCAAGCATTTTTTTCTTTAGGAAAAAATTATAATTTCTATTTCTAGTACCACAGACTAGAATTTTAGTCTTATCAATATGAACTTTCATTCCAGAATGGTTGCAGTAGTCATGGAAAATTTGAAGCATATAATTTAATCCTATAGTTGATTTTGCAATCAAGGTCACATCATTTGCAAAGAGAAGCATGTTCAAAAATAATATATTCATTAGCATAGCATGATTAAAGTAATTTTGGATCCATTCCTCTAATTCAACTATAAATATGCCAAAAAGGGTAGGGGATAAAAGACAATCTTTGTTTAACCTCAACTGAAGTGTTGATGATTGTTTCTTCTTTAGGTAAATTATCTTCAATAAGAATGTTAACCATATTATAAATTATTTTAGTAGTAGAAAAGAGATCTTGTGGAATGTTAATGCTATTAAACTCTTATAAAGTTTATTTCAAGCAATAGAACCATGAGCCCTGGGAAAATCAACAAAACAAATAAATGTTATATGGTTGGGCCTTTTTGCTATCTCTACACAATAGTGCAAAGTTATTAGATGGTCTATACTAGAATGATTCCTCTAAAAGCTTACTTATGACTAAGCACAAAGACCTTGCATTTTTCCCATGAACTAAATTTATTCTCCAAAATAGTTCTCAAAAGCTTACTAAAAACTAAATTAATTACATAATCAATTGATAATTATTAAGATCTATCCTATATCCCTTTTTGAAAAGAAAGATTACTCAAGTAGAATACTAAAAGTGATTCAAACCATATCAAAGCCCTTTATTAAGAAGGTTGCAAGCTACTTTTCATACTAATGGATCATCCCATTTAAGAAACTTTGCATATAATTCATTTACATTAGTTCCTTTCTCAAGAAGATAACCTTTGAATTCCTGCAAAAGCTTCGTTAAAGAATAACTTAAGAACACTAGGATTATGTTGCATAATAGGGAGAGAATCTTAATTAAAAAGGTCATTGAAGAAAGTCTAAAGAGTAGATAAGGGAAATTTTCAACCATGTTGTTATTTGCCTTGGAAGAAATTCTAGAAGCTTATTTGATTTGATTAGAGCTCACTGATCATTCTTTCCTACTCTTTTTTTAATGAACTTCCTTTTAAAAAATTAAATAAGATATGTAAAATTCTTTAGCATTTGATGAAGTGTCAAAATGTCACATTGACAAGCCCCTATCAATGAAAATTCAAAATAAAGTCTATAAATACATGCTCATTAGTCATGTTTATGGGGGAGTCTTATCATAGTTGTAGTAGAGCTCTTGTGGTTTTATCAATTGAGAATTGGAATATTTTTTTGAGTGCTCACAGTAGGAGTTAGAAAGTGTACAGATATTTATTCAAGCACTAATGTACCATAGAATAGTAGTGTGAATGACAATAAAGATGAGCCTTTTAATCAAATCTTGTAGCACTTGGAATATATTAATGATTTATTTCTACATTTACTATTTTTGTTAATTACATGATTAATTAATATAAGTAATAATTTAATCAATTATCTAATTAAGTTAAATAGATTAAACACATAAGTACAACCACTTCAAGCATAACATGCAGCGCTTGGTAATCCCAGCAACACTTAACACTTGGTAACCCAATAGTGTTGTATGCATTCAATATGTGTACGAAAAGTGGGACCATATGCTTATGTTAGGATAGTTAGTTATTAATTAACAATTAAATTAGTTAAATTGGTTAGTAAATTAAGTTTCAACTTATTATCAATCATAGGTGAATAAAATATAAAATAATAAAAATCATGTGTCCCAATTACACTTAACCATAGAACTAAGCTTCACAAGTGTAGTTGGGAAGACAATCATTATCATGATTAGATTTTTCTTCCTATAACAAGTGTACTTAGAAACTTAAGGTATGCTAAATTCGATTGAATTGCATGTGAACGCTTGTAATTTGTATGATTCAATGTAGGGTATACTCACTGCTCATCATTGGCATCGTTGCCAAGTTGAAGTGTCATTAGTCGATGCATCAACTAGACTGCATATATGGGGCTGCGTATACACGTAGCCTTCCATGTGTCGACGTGGCCTCATTTACGCGGAGCCTATTTTGGCCTATAAATAAGAGGTCCTTCCACCTCATTAGGTACCTTTTAGTTAGTTGTAGTGAAGCTCTTGTAGTTTGTTCTCGCAGGAGATAGAATATTTTCCAAGTGCCCGCAGTAGGTGTAAGAAAATTAATCAGCTCTTTATTCGAGCATTGATGTATCTGAGCCCATTGGCATGAACGACAATAAATACAAACTCTTCAAACATTCCTTACAGCATTTGGACTTAGTCATTTATTGCATTCATTAGTTTAATATGTTTATGCTTTGATAGTTACTTAAGTTTCTGTTATTGTTATTTTAATCGCTTTCACTCTCTTATAAGTTTGTAAAGACCATAAGTATGACCATCTCGAGCGTAAACCCAACACTTCGTAACCCAATGACACTTAACATCTGGTAACCCAATAGTGTTTAGGGGATGCTCAGAACATGCCTGGAAGATGGGATCGGATACTTATGCTAGGAGTAGTTAGGATTTAGATTAAGATATTCTTAGATTACTTAATACTCTAGCCTTACTTTCCAAGATAATTAGATGCCAAAAGATAAGCAAAAAGCTATAAAAATCATTAGCCTTAATCTCACTTAACCATCGCAACCAGAACGTCTCAAGTGGTATTAGGAAGACAATGACCGTTCTAACCCAAGGTTTCCCTAGTTAGGGTCTAATGTATGTTAAGTGCTTACAGTCTATGAACTTCAACCGAGTCACGTGTGAATGCCTGTGATTCGTATGGTTGGGCGTAGGGGTACCTAGCCGCTCATCATTGGCATCGTTGCTGGGGACTGTTAGTCTTGCATGCATCATCTAACCTTAGTGAAATTATCATTCAAGTCATTGGAATGGACCTAGGATAGGAACATTTATGCATGCTAGGAAAATTGAAGTAAATAGTAAGGTACACCAATTACATGGACCATCTAACGTCCAACATGTCTTCTCACAGGATAGAGGTATCCAACCCACCGATGCCACAAGAATGTTGGGTGGTATACAAGAATCCCGATGAATATGTCCCTGACTTCACATTCATCCTACATCAAGATGAGCATCTATGATGGCAAGACATGGATAGCAACATCGTACTACCACCCGACCAATCAGCTCCTGCAATGCTATTTCACAATCTTGCTAGACTGGGCATCCAAGACCATGGAGTGGAGTATGTCATGGAGGAAAATGACTACTAGGACAATCGTCCCATTAAGGCTCAACAAGCATGAGACCAGCAGCAGGCAAAAAGATATGAACATTTGAAGGGAAAACAATTCAGTAACCCCTTATTCTCGCAAGGGCTACAAGACGATGGGGATCCCATCTTTCATGATACCCATTCGACCAAACTTCCCCTGGGATAGCAAAACCTTTAGCCCATCATTCAAAACAAGCCTCTAAGTAACCAAGATCCTCATAGGGATGGAGGGTCACACAGCAAGGATGGGCAGGATGATCAAGGCTATCATCAAGGTAGAGGGGGAGATCGACACCAAAGCAGTGGCAACATCTCTCCTTCTTCTCCATCCTCTCACTCTCCTACACCTTCATCCAGCTCAGGCTCTAATTGTAATCAGGATGGAAGGAAGTGAAAGGACGATGGTAAAAAGGTTCGAAGGGGACAACGTGAGGAAACATGTGACCAATCATGCAATGCTCGCCAGCATGAAAGAAGGGGTAGCAGAAATCATCATAGACATCATGGTCCTTAGCAAGACTATGACTCAGATGAACCATTGTTGGCTACTCGAAGTATGCTCCAGATTGCTGAGGCAGTTCAGATCCCTAGTAGGCACGTGAAGAATAGCTAGATCAAACACGTTGATATGAACAACATCCCCATATATGAAGGGGGATACAATTGTGATATGTAGACTTACCTGTAGGCATTCCATGATGCCTGCACCCTACAAAACATTGACAATGATTGGCAGAAGCTAAAGCTATTCCCTCGCACACTCATCAAGGAAGCAGAAAATTGGTACCAATCCTTGGAANGTTTGATACTTGTCATTGAAAATCTCAAGCATCGTACTCCATCTTATGATTGATTCTAGTTCCAAGGATTGGTACCAATTTTCTGCTTCCTTGATGAGTGTGCGAGGGAATAGCTTTAGCTTCTGCCAATCATTGTCAATGTTTTGTAGGGTGCAGGCATCATGGAATGCCTACAGGTAAGTCTACATATCACAATTTTATCCCCCTTCATATATGGGGATGTTGTTCATATCAACGTGTTTGATCTAGCTATTCTTCAC
>MNCI01022170.1:209543-269794 GCA_015680685.1 Gnetum montanum | reverse complement strand
CAAAGCTCTTCTCAAGACCCCAAGTGTGTCTCCAAGTGAGAGCCCAAGTGCTAACTAGTAGCCTTCCAAAGTGTGATGTATGAGACCCCAAGTGTGATGTGAGAAGTGATGATCCCTTGTGTTGATGATGTGATGATCTCTCCTCCTTGACCCTTGAAGCCTTTTTATAGGGTTCAAAGGTAGGTAGGGAAGTTACAAAATATCTTGGGTGGTTTTAACCACCATAGAGATAAAAAAGCTACAATGGACAAGTGTCCTATTCCATGGCCAAGTGTCTTCATTCAGTTGCCAAGTGTCTTCATGTAGTTTCCAAGTGTCTTCATGCAGTTGTCAAGTGTTCACCATGGAGAGAAACAAGTTGCAGTTGACACGTGTCCCATTTAGTTGACAAGTGGCCATTGTGGAGATAAAGAGGTTATAGATGACAAGTGTCCTTGGTGATTGAGAAGTAGCCCATTTAGTTGACAAGTAACCATTGTGGAGATAAAAAGGCTATAGTTGACAAGTGGCCTTTTTAATGGTTACAAACATCATGGATTAAGGCTAGGAAGTTACAACTTCCACATAAAGTTACAATTATATAAATAAAAGCTATAGTTGGAAATGTCCATAAATCCCCCTTTTTATAAAATAGCTATACATATAACTTTATATATGTATATCTAGGAACAACATAAAGTTCAATAAATAGAATTTGATCATCTATCTCCCCTTGGCCATGCTACAAAAAACTTTATGTATTTAATCATATCTATCGGGCTCACGTGTTGTAGGCGCTGAAACTAGGGTTACAGCTTACCGCGTTATGCCTTTCTCTCTTTGACACTGGGGATGCCGTTCCGTATGAAACCTGGTGTGACCACGGAAGATCCAATGATGTGTTTGGAAACACAGGTGATTTTTTTTTGTTAAGCATAGCAGGCTCCACTGGCGTCGCTCCAGGCACGCTTGCAGAGAATGATCGCTGATGCACATGGGGGTGCAGAAGCTCAAGAACTGCTGGAGATCCTTCTATGCCTACGTTGCGTACGCCACGATGGTGGCCTCGTGGGCTCCATTGATCCAGAAGATGCTGCCGTTGTAGGTGGGGAGAACTCCATATCCAGGAATATTGAAGGGGAACTATGGAGAGCCAGTGTAGCACCATCATGGAGAAGTAGACGTGCTGCGTCCGACGTGGGAAGAACGGCCTGTAGAAGGATCCTGGCACAGCAGACATGGAATATTCCTTGGGTTGTCACCTCACATTTCTCAAACGTCGCCTCTCTCTTGCACTATTGCTGATGAAGCACCAGCATCGTATTGATGTTGATCCCCATCTTGAAATGCTGCTACTTTGTTCAAGACCCTGTGGTTTTGCTTGCTCTGATCTGCTATTTCTATTGGCATAAGTGGCCATCCATGTTCCTCTCTTTTGCAAGAATGATAATGTCGGCATAGGAAACAGTTTCTGGACACTCTTCCTCTACTGCAACTTTGATGGCGTCTATGTACTTAAAATTTCTCATGCCAATGTTCCTGTTAGAGCTTTTCTCAGTCTTTGTGTTTTCACTTGAGTCCAGTAGAATAGAAGCATCACATGACTGAACCAGGCAGTCATGGAATATGAGACGAAGCCATGAGACAGCAGTGTTCCCGTGCTCCTCATAATACTTGAGAACTTGTTCTCTTACGATGTCTTCTGCCCTAGGGCAACCACTGTTGTAGAAATTTATCATAAATTCATCAGTTGTGTCATTCAATGCATTTGTAGACGTTGGAGGGACTGCCAGAAAGAAAATGAAGGCCAAGAGAATCAATGAAACATGAATTTTCTTCATATTGTCTCATGGGTAACTAAGATGATACTGGTTGTAGAGAGCAAATAAGTGGTTGCTTATATAAGGTCAGAAAGGGCAGCATTTCCATGCCGAAATTTAAGTTCTCCTTCTCAAAGTTGCAGGTTTATATATTCAACTTAAGCATAATGGGCGGCAATTAAGGTCAGTTACCACAACTCATAGCCCATTAAAGTGACCTATAGGATTTGTTCATGTCCATAAGAAAAATTCTAAAATTTCATGGTTTGGTGTTGGCTGACTGGATTAGAAATTCCACCACTAGCACCACAGGAATGTGTTTATCTTGTACAACCAGGATCATTGAAGTTCGTGTACCACCTGCACATTCTCTGCAAACCCAATCATCTTTTGCAAATTTTTTTCTGCATTGCTAATGGATATACTATAGGCAGCAATGCAGAAGCCCTTTTGACATGAACTTCTTGAATGTGCAGGCTTTTTTCATTTATAGAACCTTGTTTGCAGCATCTCATATGCAATTCCTTGTCCATCTTCTCTATGATAGAAATAAAGCAATGAAATAAATTCACTGTTCACAATTTCAGGCCATGGTGATTAAAGAGTAGTGCCCCTGTGTTGATCATTTTGAAAGAAAATGTATACATCATCCATGTTGTTTCAGTTCATCTAGTGGCAGTTTTGTGTAGGGTTTCGGTGCACCTTGGGATCGCCTACAACTTTTTACGCTTGTTCTGAATCAGCATTTCAAGCAACGTCAATGGTGGTGGTGTAGAGAAACGGCTGCAGAGGTGTTTGTTGGCTTGGTCGTGACCTTGCGGTGGCCATGTATTTTCCATAATAAATTATAGAAACAACATGATGTCCAACTATGTACAGGACAACGACTTGGTTTTATGGGTCCATGAGAAAAATTAGATTTTTACGATACAGTAAAAACCCAATTCTACCAACTTATTCAATTATTAGTCTTTATCCAAATAAAATATTGGCAATGTTAGCTTCACAACCTCACAAAGCCTGCTCCATTAAATGGCCAAAATGTGCCAACAACATGCATTCGGTGTACCAAAGAATCACCTGTTCAACAATGCTTGTACACAACAGCCACAAAACAAGCAGGCACCCAGTGGTTGATAGCTGATTTTGCTAACAGCACATTGTACATGGAACCATCTGAGGGGCTTGTACGAGCCTACGTAGACAACATGGACGATTTGGACAAGGTTCATCAGCAAGTATCCATTGTTGATGGCCCTGGTAAATGGGGCATGTTGCACATCCCTGCAAGCATCAAACAAGGGCCCTTGAAACTCAAACCTTTCTGCAGGCTCCACCTAACTAGTTCAACCACCTCGTCATCACTAGGATAGCCTCACTCCATTTTTTGCATCTTCTCCTTTCCACCTAATCATGGGGGAGACCGTTCTCCATGCTGATCCATTCCACTATGCCCCTAACTTTTTGGATTTTTGTTTTACAGTTTTTTTTTCACCATCGTTCATTCATTTGCCAATTCTTATTAATATTTTCCATTTTTTAATTATTTTCCATTTCTTTGTGTGTGTTTCATTTTTTACATGGTCACTAATGCATTGTCGTATTATCATCAGGCGTTTGGCGCAGATGGTTTTCATTGCGATGGGTAATGTAATAGTTCATCCAGTTTTCTAGATCCTACCCTTGCATGGTTGTCCTTGGACTTTATGTCTATTTTCAGCTCATAAAATTGGTAGTGAGTCAATGTCATCCACCCATTCACCCACTCCATGATTTTCCTTCTATTGAGAACATGCAACCCCTTCACTTAAAAACATTGTAATTAATGTGTGACTTGTGTAGTTCCCAGACTTAGGGATGACCCAATGGTTTGAATTGGGTGTGACTTCAAGGGGAATGCAACATTTTTTGCTCTCTCCTATTCCCTGGGTTGCTATTGTGTCCCTACAGATTTCCTACCACTCCACATTCTTCTCTCCACGAAAGCTTCTTGGTAGTTCGACCTTGCATGGTGTGGTCCTCACCGAAAAAATTCAAAAAAACAAAAAACAAAAACAAATAAACATGAGGATTCAAAGCACACCCCTTGGTTGAATGAATGCAAACATGTATGGGTCTTTGCATGGTGTGGTTCCCCTAAAAAATAAAAAAAAAATCATGACCTCACTATGTGGGAATTCAAAGCACACCCCTTAAACTACCTCTCACGGGTCACGAGCACTAGTTATGGGACTTCCTTTGTCCCCTCTAACTTTTCCCTATTTCACTTCCTTCCTCTCACATTTGTTGGAGTGGTGGTTCTCTGTGGGTGCACTCTTTCTTCCTTAGGGGATGGCTGGGGCTTCGTCTGTTGCTGCGATGTCACTGTATGTCGATGGTTTTGGGTCTGAACTCAGGACAGGTTCTACCGAGTCACTTAACCACAACTGCACACGAGGTTGCATGTGACCAACGATTGAAATTCCATTTTCTTGTCTCTCTCTCTTCACCCAGTTCTCTCCATAACTCACCTTACTGCCTGTCTTATGTTGCAAAAGTTCATCGTGGTTTCCATGGGCTTCTCATGCCTTGGCAAGATCTCTTGGGTAGGAGTCTTAACTGGCTAACACCATTTCTTGGCCCTGGGGCCCACGAACCCCAGTGTTGAGGATATGCAGGGGCTACTACAGCTATTGTCTTCTATGGGGAGGACCCACCTACATATTTCTAGTCCTTCTTGTTAAGTCTCCCATCCTTTGAATTTCGTGGTTGATTATTTTCAAGGTCCCATCACATGATTTCTTCCCCGCAGAGTCCTTTTGAGTCACGTTCTCCTATTTTTAACTCTTTTTCGAGCCCTGATTCTCTTCCTCCTATCCTCAGCCATGTCTAGGCCCCTCATGTGCTTCAACCACCTAATTTAGTGTTTCAAATTCATCATTTTGGGCTTTTTCCAGGTTGGTCAATGCTGGTCAATGGGTGCACACCCCTGCATATACAAGGCCCTATATACACAGCCCCCTACATATATGTAGCCGCATATATGCGGCCCCATTGATGTAGTGCCTAATCCCTATATATACACCCACTACGCTTTGAAATTTTCATCATTTGAGACACAAATTGGGGGGATATTTTATCATTTTTTATGTCTAACTCTTCCCAATGCACCTACATTCCATCACGTGTCCGCATCAATGAATCCTTGCCCTTTTAAGCAACCAGAGTTATGCTCTCAGTCATGGGGGGTGAAGCATATGTGTAATTAATTAATTAATCAGTTAGTTAATTACAAAAACAACTAATTAAATTTCAACTCATCCTTTGTTGTTTTGGGCTCTAACCCATAAATTAACACTCTGGGAGACTTAAAGTAATGCCTATGCCAACAACATAACTTAGTCGAACTGAGAAGGTGTATAAGGACCATCTTGAGCTACTTATGCATAGTCTAATTGGTGGTTATGTTTGATTACATATGGCACCCAAACCAAGGCACCCAAGGGGCGAAGGACCATCACAACTGAGGGACAAGCACCCACGCACGAGAAGGGAACAAGGTGCGTAATAGCTAGAGCATGTGGAGGGCTCTCATGCAATTGGCCCCCTCCATGAAGGACCTGATGTGGAATTTGTCCATTAGATTCCCGAACAGGAGATTCCTAGCGAGCAATCGCAAGGGGATGAGACTCCATAGATAGCACCATGGCTTGAGGTCACCCTAACCCAAGCCTTTCTGGATGCTATCAAGCCACGCGAGGTGCAATGGATAGTCCTCCAAGAGCTAAACTTTGGACCATTCCTTGAGAATGCACTAAAAGAAGTGACGCTCCAACTATAGAACTCTTTGATGTGGCCAATCATCATAACCAGTGGTGAATGGTGCTTAGGAGAGACCTATCTCTTCTGGAGAAATCGGCAACCAAGGTCTAGGATAAGAATCAAAGACATTTATGTCTCTTACTCTTTAGAGGCAATAGCATAGGCTCTAGGGTTGCTCAAGACTGGGAAAAATGTGGTGGAAATTCCCAAACAGGTTGACCTAGAGGTAAAGGTAGAATGGACCAAATGGTGCTATGGGGTAGAGTGCAAGGAATTTGGGTCTCTGACCATGGCGGAGACGGTGTACTCAAAGATTGTGTCTGACCACTTGAACCCAATGGTAAGACCCAACAAAATCACAACCTTCTCCACTCATGCATGTGCCACCCTGAGTGGGAAATTTCTAATGAGACTTCCATAGCTGTTGTTCTTGGAGATTGAAAAGAGATTCATTGAGAGCAAACGTGGAAGACGAGCTCTCCGCTTTCCTTGCCTAATCCAAAAGTTGTGCAAACAGGCAGGGATAGCACGATACTCCAATGATGTAATCTGGCACGTCCCAATTGCCTCTTGGAAGAAAATGATGAAGGATAAAACTCCTACCACCACACATATAGAGGATCAACAACCACCTCCACCACCTATGCAAACAACAAGGAAGAATTCACAAACCATTGCAAAACACATCTGCGAGATCCAAAAAATGCTCTTGAGCCAGCAAGAGCAATCTGGCAAGATTGGTGGAGGAGAAGACCCTTCAGTCTATTTCCCTGCAATGAGCCACCTGGAGCAAGTGGCTCAATCAGTTAGCTTGTTTGAAAGATTAGGGCCGATGTTCTCTGCAGCCTGAACGCAAGTGCCTTCATGAACAAATCCTAGTGTCCGAGAGGTAACAGTGTTCACATGACAGTTATTTCCTGAAATTTCTGGGAATGCTACTACCTTTTTGGTATGCCTGGAGGATGGTCAAGGGGCAACAATCCTGGTGATGCAGCACCAAGGACAGGTGACTATGGCCAAAGTGGTTGCTGACACAATTGTTGCGGCTCTCAACGCACCGATAATGCCTATACCAGACGTTCATGAACTACAAGATGTACAAGCATCTGCCAGAACTTCGCATAGCAAGATTGATTCAACCCAACATAAGGAGTTGTTGGACCAACTAGTGGGAACCAGGCAACTGCTTCCAAATGTCTTCGACCTTCCGAACAACATTACTGCAACCTAGTCAGAGCTACTCTTGGCAAGGGGTAAGAGCCTCGTTTTGGAAGGGAAAGTTGAAGCTTCTCAAATCGCTTGTCAACGCTTGGCAATGGAAGTAGCCCAATTAAGAGCCCAACTTTCTGGTCCAGCCATCCTCAATCATGAAATCACCAAAGATGAAGCTTTTCAATAGTGTCAACTCAAACTTCAGATTGTTGAGGATGTGCAAGAGATGGTGATCTTCGATAAGTCCTTGGCAGATGTTTGAGCGTATCATTTAGACAAGGACTTGGCAAAGGTTCGCTAGGAGAACGTCCAATTGATTGCGGAGGTTCATCGCCTGCGCAATGTTGGTGCCGAAAATGAACACATGAAAAATTTTATCCACCAACAATAGGAAGAACTAGCCAGGGTGAATGCTAACGTGAGAAGATTGGCTGTTGAAAATCGAAATCTATCAATGGAGAAGGTTTGGGCGTTGTGATAGAAATCTGCAATTGAAATCACCACTTGGAAGAATGAGGCCCTGAAATTTGAAAACATCAAAAATCATTACAGGGACCAAGTGGGATTACAAAAGGAAGTAAATGAAAAGCATATTCAAGTCGCAAAAGCCAAAATGAACCAAGCACTCCAGTAACTCCAAGAAGGAGGCGAGGTATGGCAACTTATCTTTGATGGGTTGAATGCCTACAATCAAGCTGATATCTTCCTTAAAAAGCTATAGATTGAAGAGATGATAGAATATATGGAGCTTGTCAACCTTTGATATGCAAACCTGGCTATGCTCATAGCAAGGAGACCATAGTCAGAATTGGAAAAGCAAGTGGCTACCTCATATTCTCTATACGAGGGTGAGTTCTAAGCACATAAGGTAATAAAGAAGAAGCTGAAAATAGCATATGTAGAACTTGAGGTTCTCCGCATGTAGTTTGAAGAATAATGTACAATTGTAGAGAACCTAGACCATCAAATGAATGACTATGAGCAGGTGTAGGCATCAATTCGAGTGTTTGACATCGAACGAAAGTAGTTCGTAGCCTAGTTTGTTAACCTAAAAGAACTCTTCCCAGTGCTACCATGCCCTTGGGAAGTTCCAGTTCCAGCACACATTGGAGAAGCTACCTAGATAGTGAACGATCCTAGAAGCAAAGAAGAAAAGATGAGGGCTCTCTTGGAGGCTTTCCAGCTACCTCCAAAAGTTTCAGCTGCTGTAGGGTAACCGTCATTTGTGCCACCACCAACGCATGGGCCAGAGGCTATAGAAGGTCTATTGGAACCACTGCCCCTAGGGATGGTGTGATCTTCTCCAACAATTTTGTGCATAATTCTACATGGTAGAGACTCCAGGACTAGCTAGGTGTTCAATTTTGTCTCTGAAAACCATCATTTTTGTAATTTTTCCTTCTCTGTAACTCGGGCACTTGGTCAAATTAATGTTGTGTCATGTGTGTGTCAAGTCATGTGTGTGTCAAGTCATGTGTGTTGTAAATAAAATCTCATACCTTCCAAATTGTAGGGTAACTTGAGGATGAGTTTTTACTCAATCATGGGGGTATGATGAAGTGTCATTAGTCGATGCATCCAGAGATAGAATATTTTCCATGTGCTCGCAGTAGAAGTCCTAAAGTGAGCGGATCTTTATTCGAACAGACATTGTACCTAAACACAAGTTTGTGTACGGTAATAAAGACGAGCTTCTTGGATAAACCTTGCAGTACATGGAATAGGCTAATTAGGATTTTCTTTACTGTTATTTATTATTTGTTATTTACTACTTTCTTTCTTAACCCTTCTCTCCTAGTTAAGTGCCTCAGTATGACCACTTCGAGCATGTGCATTACGCGTGGTGATCCCAGCAATGATTAGCATTTGGTAACCATAGTTGCATCGATTCAGGGTGTGTATGGTAAGTGGGAACAGATGCTAATGCTAGGTTAAATTAGACTTAGTTCATTAGTTAGAATTAGTAATTAGTCTTCTCAACCCTTCACCTTGTTAGCATTGGAGACATAAAACATAAAAAGCATAAAAATCATATACCTCGGACTTACTTAACCATACACCGTGACAACTACAAGTAAGTTTGGGAAGACAACGAATGATTAACCTTAAGTGCTCCATGGGGCGTGTAGGCACTTAGTCTGTGGAGTTCGACCGGATCACGCGTGCTACGCTCGTATTTGTATGGTTAAGTGTAGGGGCATCTCGCCACTCATCAATAGTGATTGGAATTGTATGTATCATTTTTACCATGGCTTCAACCATGGATTCTAGTTGCAAAATTATGAATTCTATGAAGTTCAAAGTTCCAACCATGTTATTTTATTCCTCTTAGGAATCCTACCATTGAAACCCTACTTCTTGTACTTCCCCAAACTACTTAAAATGGAATATATTGCTTTCTACTTAACCTTGGTATAAAAAATGCCAAATTCCAAATCACTAAAATGTTGAAAGCACAAATGAGATCAGTGATCCACCAAATCGCCCAAATTATCAAACCATCAAAAGACATATCACCAAATCACCAAATTTCATCCAATTCCAAATCATCCAAAATTACCAAATCACTAACATGCTCAAAGCTTAAATTAGATTTGTGATTCACCAAATTTTCCATATCACCATCATCTTCATCCTAGGCTTTTTTTAATAAATATATCAACATCAACCTTGTAGAAACTTAGAAGGGAGCAAGCAGCACAACACCTTCAATATCAAGAGAGAGTACACCTTAGGAGAACCTCTAAAGTCTGTACAAGGACTAACAAACATGTACACATGCAATCTTGTAGACATCATTAGTCGAAGGGTAGACAATGTATCTACAAGGGGTGCCTTACCCCCAGACCCCTCATGATCTAGTACAAGTTTTAGCAAGGCACCATACTAGAATTATCCCATCCTAACTGCCTACAAATCTGTGACCATCATATAATTAGAGCCATGTAGTTCTCCAAGTGAGGGAAAGTATGAAGAGGACTAAGAAGGGGATGTAGCATGTGTTACCCACTAACGCATTTTTATGGGTTAGTTAATGCATGAAAGTGGCCACCATGCCCACTAACAAATTTTTATAAGTTAGTTAATACATCAAGGTGGTCTCCATATCTGGTAACATGCTTTTTACCCGTTGGCATTGGGTCTCTTATGGTAACCAATTTCGTGGCCTATAAATTTGTTTTTGATGGGAGAATAAAGGCACCACGAATCACAGCAGGATTGCAGTTTTAGTTCCTTTCATAAATGCTTGAAGATTACATACACCATCATTATAGAGCACTATGTGAAAGAAGAATTAGAATGCCAAATTTAATCTGAAGCATCAATGGCTGGAGGTCAGTTCCATTTGCTCAAGAATTATGCATTTCCAGTTACTTATGCATGTGAATTTCTTGTGCCATTTGCTTCTGCATTTTGCACTTTGATTACTTCTACCATCTAGTTTTCTACACAATTATTTTCTCACATTTGGTATCAAAGTGTTAGATCTCTATCTTGATGTAATTTTTGACAATGGTGCAATTTGGAAATAGCATTTTTTTAAATATTTCTATGCTTTGTAGTTTCAGGAAGATCGCTTGTTTCTGGTTTCTTCCTGGTGAAAGAGATTTCACTCTCACATTTTGATACATTCTTGTGCACTACAGAACTAGAAAATAGAAACCATTACTATTGTGGCAATGAGGATATTTTCCTTGATTGTTTTGGAGAGCTAGTTTGGTTGTGATGTCTACAATTTTTCTTCATGTGATAGTCTACTATCTACATTGTTGGCCTACAATAGCTTGTTGTTATTAAAATGTTTTCAAAGTTTGAGCATGATTTGGTTTAACTTGAGCAATCTTAAGGCTAACAAATGCTTATTCCCTTTGCGCATAGCTAGATTTTGTGAATTATGTATGCACTTCTTCTATTTCGGCTTGCGTATCCAGCATTCATCATTGTTATTATGATTTTTGGTGTTTTTTCATGTTGGCCAATGAATTAGAGTCATTCCATATGGTTTTCTTTTGGTGCTTTGGCCTCCATCTAGGCACCTTGGGCTAGAATAATTCAATGAATTATGTTTATACCATGTTGAATTTGGTAATTTATCAATTTTATGGATATTTTTATATATGTATGCATCATTTTCTACATATGAACTATAACAAGTGATCTATATAATTTTGTATAATTAGAGAGTAGCCATAGCATCTTTAATTATGCAAAATTATGTACTAAGAGCTTTTAGATGACATATGGTACACAACATTAAAAATTTTGATTAATCATATGTAATATGATAAATTTTATCCCACATGATTTTTTATTGTATTTAATATGATTAATTAGGATGATATGTTAAATTAATTTTCTTAATTTACCCACAGGGATTAAGAAAATAAATATAATTTAATAGTTTCATCATAAGGATATATGAATGTATTTGAATTAAAATTTAGCCCATAAGAAATTTTATGTCATTTGATTCATATTTTTCATGATTTACATTGGTAAACATGTCTTATGAAATTTTAACCTCAAATTTAGTGACATAAGCATGTTTTATTATGCAATTATACAACTTGTAAGCTACTCTGATTTTAAAAGTGACATCCCTAAATTAAAGGGTGATAATTATAAGGTGTGGAAGAAAATAATTCTTCTTCATTTAGGCTAGATGAACATTGATTATGCTATCCGTAAGGATGACCCACCTACCATTACAATAATCAACCATCTGGATGATATTGGTAATTATGAAAAATTAGAGTGATCTAATCGCCTCTGTGTTATGTTCATAAAAACCAAGATCTCAGCTGGTATGCATGGTTCATTGGAATAGTATGACAATGTGCATGCTTTGTTAAAGGCCATTGATGAACAATTTGCGTCATCAAATAAGGCATTGGCTAGCACCTTGATAATTAAGTTCTCATCCATGAAGCTCACTAAAATTCATGGTGTGCATGAGCACATCATGCAAATGAGGGATATAGTGACTCAACTCAAAACACTTGAGGTTGAGATGTCAGAATCTTTCCTTGTGCACTACATCTTAAACATGCTCCCACCGTAGTACGGACCCTTTAAGTTTTCTAATAACACACATAAGGATAAATGGTCAATCAATGAATTAATGACCATGTGTGTGCAAGAAGAGGGGAGACTTGCTATGGAAGTGAAAGAGAGTGTGCATCTGGCTACACAAGGAAAGAATAAAGAATAAGCTAAAGGCAAGTGGAAGATCAAATTTCCTGCACAAGCTGACATTAAGAAAGAATCCAANATGTATTTTTTTTTTTTTTTTTTTTTTTTTTTTTTTTTTGCAAAAAGAAAGGACACATATAGAAGGATTATTCTAAATATCAAAAATGGCTTGAAAATAAAGGTACTCAACTCTCACTTATTTATTTTGAATCTAATATGGTTGATGTTGGCCATGACACATGGTGGATTAATTCTAGTTCTACAATCCATGTTACCAATTCCTTGCAGGGGGTGAAAAACTTAAGGAAGCCAGTGGGAAGTGAATCATGCATCTATTCAAGCAACAAGATGCACTCACATGTGAAGGCAATCAGAACATGCATTTTATTTTTAAGTAATGGTTTTGTTTTAGAATTGGAAAAGACATTTTATATTCCAAATTTTTCAAGGAATTTAATTTCTATTTAAAGGCTTGTATGATTGGGATTTTCCTTTAATTTTTCATATACTATATTTAGTTTATATTATAGATCTGAACTTACTAGAAATGGTACATTGATAGATGTTCTTTTCAAAATTAATTTACAAAATGAAACTTCTTATACTTCTATGCATGTTCATGTTAGCATTAAGAGATGTGTTATGAATGATGAATCATCTATGTTGTGGCATCATAGATTAGGGCATATCTCTATTAAAAGAATAAAGAGTATTAAATGATGGAGTACTTAGTACTCTAGATTTTACTAATTTTGACACTTGTGTGGATTGCATAAAGGGAAAGCAAACCAATATGTCAAATAAAGGTGCCAAGAGGAGTTCAAACATACTAGAGATCAAACATACAAATATTTGTAGTTCAGATATGGATTTGTATGGTCAAAATTATTTCATTACCTTTATTCATGATTACTCACAATATATGTATCTCTACCTGCTTCATAACAAGAGTGAAGCTTTAGATGCCTTTAAGGTGTTTAAGGCTGAAGTAGAGAAAAAATGTAGTAAGCAAATAAAGATAGTGACATCTGATAGAGGTGGTGAATACTATGGTAGATATATTGATGATGGACAAGCATCTGGTCCATTTTCTATGTACATTATGCCTGGTTCTCTAGACCAAAATGGTGTGGTAGAAAGAAGAAACCAAACATTATTGGACATGGTGCCAAGTATGCTTAGCAGCTCCAAGCTTCCTAAGTCCTTTTGGATTGAAGCTTTCAAGATGGTGATGTATATATTAAATCAAGTTCCAACCAAGGATATCTTAAAGACACCATTTGAATTATGGAAAGGCTGGAAACTGAGTTTGCGACATATATGTGTTTGGGATGCCTATCTAAAGTAAGGGCCTATAATCCACAAGAGAAGAAGCTAGACCCAAGGACCATAAGTGGGTATTTCATTGGATATGCTAGATGGTCTAAGGGATATAGATTTTATTTCCCATCACATACTACTAGGTTTGTGAAATCAAGGAATGATAAATTTATTGCAAATAACTTGATTAGTTGGAGCAATAGATCTTGGAACATTGTTCTTGAGATAGATCATATAGATGCTCAACCCACTATTTCAAATGATAGACTAATTGTTGTGCACAATATGCCTAAAGAACAAATATGTGCTGAACAACAACTAGTCATTAAATTTCCACAAAATTTTGATTAAGAAGTAGTAGATCCAGCTAAACAACAAATACTAGAACCTATTGAATAGCCTGTTGAACATCATGATTCTCAAGAGAATGATGAACCAACATTAAGAAGATCTACTAGAGTAAGGTGATTGATGAGTGGCGAGGTACCCATACACTCAACTATACAAATACAAGCATTTCACTCATGATCTAGTCGAACTCCACAGATGGGCTAGTTGTGGTATCTAGATAGTTACTCGCTCATCACAATTCATTGTCTTCCCACCTGGACTATTATTTGCTTTGTCACATATGGTTTAGTCCAAAGTGAGGTGTATGATGTGGTTTCTAACCTAGTGCTACTCGTTGAGGCAATGGAAAATAACTTTTTCTTAAGCTAACAAGGAAAGGATGAAGAGAGTCTAAGCTAGCCTAAGTGCAATGAGCAACCATCCCTTAATCATTCATACACATCTTGGACCTCATGCATGACTACCATTAGGATTACCAAGCGCATGGCTTAGGTACACTACTAGGATACCAAGTAGTCACACTTGAATGCTTGTGATTAAGTCATACTCATTCTGTATTTAAGGAGTTTAGGGTGAAGAGATATTAACTACGAAAGTAATAAATAACAATAACAATTGAATAATTAAACTAAGTGAATGCTGCAATGCTGAAGTAATCTCGATCTTTATTTTCAGTCATGTGCATGTCCAAGTACATCACACTCAAATAAAGGTGTCGTACAATTACAAGGATCACACTGTAAGCATGCACTGGGAGAAAGGGTTGAGAAGAACTATAAATGAACTAACTTCTATCTATTGACTAAAAACTAACTTACTGCCACTTTCCCATGTGCCTTATTCTATATTTATAGGCTCACACAGGAACCGCAATATCATGTATCTAATATCACTTGTTAGGTCATGATATCATGTACCCGATATTACATATGTGATATCATGAGTGCAATATCGAGGCCTAATCAATCATGATTCATCATACCCCCATGACTGAATGAAAACTCATCCTTGAGTCAAACAAAATGAGAACAAGCTCCATTGAATACACAGTGGAGAGGTATGGGATTATTAACTGACTAAGAATTTATTCATGATATAGTGGAGAATTGAATAGAACAAAATTGGGACAAACACAAAAAAGAATACAAAATCATAAAATTAAAAATTTTGTGGAAGTCATGTGGTTTCAAGTGGAGGTGGCTCCTCCATGGGTGCCTTTCCTTTGTCCTATGCTTAAAGTTTCTAAGATTGATACCATTGAAGAAGTGCCTGACGTTTCTTCTCTTCTATCCAAGGATTCTGAGCTATCCATGTTGATGTTCCAATGTTTGATGGAGTTGGCACTTCCCATGGACATGGTAGCTATAGGAACACTTGATTGGCCTTGACATGCCATGCTACAAATAGCCATTATTCCTCTTCATAGGCTCAGGCCCTTACCTATCCACTTTTTCTTGGCTAGATTGTGTAGTGATAGGAGTTCCTTGATGGATGCTAAATGATTGTGCCTCTTGCTCCACATGTTCTGCATGAGGTCCTTGGCTTTTGCCTCCCCCTGGGCTTTTAGTTGCACCTTGAGAAGGTCCTCCTTATTGTTCTCTTTTAGGGGCCATCTATAATCACACAAAGATCAATTGTTAGTAAGGTTATTGAAAGAAGTTCAATTATTTCATACCTTACTTATTTCCTTTAGTCAATGTTGAATTCTTTACTTAGTATGATTTTAGAGTTAGAAATTTTTTCAAGGAAGTTGCCCTAAAAGTTTAATGTTAGACTTGGTTTGTTTAGGTGACACATCAAAGGACACGTAATGGTTTTGAGGAACGTTTGATAAAATGATGACAAAGGAAAGAATAGATTTGGCAATAAAGTACTTGAAGGGTATAAAATGATGTGGTGGTGTGCAATAAGTAAAAATTACAAAAGTCATGCAAGTGGATCCTCCCCAAAGCAGGTTCCAACCTATAATGCCCTTGGGTAACCACACCTTAAAATGTCCATAGGCACTAGAAGGATTAAATGTAATCTACACTGATGCAACAAAACACACACCTGTTGATACTACCATGATGAGGTATGCATTCAATGCTACACAAGAAATGAGTCACAAATACATGAACACCAAGATGAGGCAAATTGTAGAAGGGATTGCAGAGATTAGAACATGAGGTAGCTAACCCAGGGCATAATGAATCCTGAGTGTAGGGCATGATTAATGTGTCATTAGCCCATTGCCCCAAACTCAAGACCAAGTCCATTCCTTCAATTACTGACATTGCATTACTTCATGCAATGATGGACAATCATAAGAGCACCATAACAGCAAGGTGTACGATCACTTAGCATTTTTTTCAAGGGAGGAGTGATTTGGAATTACTTTTGGTATAGATCGTTAAAACCAAAATCAATCCGTAGTTGGCCAACTATGGTAAAACTCTTTACTAAATGATATCAAACCTATGCCAGAGTGTTCGCCTTAAGGAGACAAATCCAAGGATGGAAACAAGAGCAACATGAACCCTTGAACATGGCCTTAGAAAGATACTATTCTTTGTTAAACAAATGCCCAAGCCATGGATTCTCGAAGGAAAGGCTAATGTATCACATCATGGATGGGCTCTGTAATGAAATAAGGGAAACCCTAGGAATGTATGCATGAGGTCAATTATATGAGCTACAAACCCATCAACTCCAAGAGCTTATTAAGTGGGTAGAAAAAGAAGAAGGAGAAATGGCTAAATGGGAGAATGTTAAAAGCTCTCAATGGGACCAAAATCTCGAATTAGCAAAGGTCCATAACCATAAAGAGGAGAAATCAACTTATCTTGAGGAAGTGCAGCTATTTCTACCTTTGCCAATGCAATAATCACTAGATGAAATTGTGGCAAAGATTAATAATATGATGGAGTGGGTGCATGGAAAATATGGAGAATATGCTAACAATAGTAGAGGCACAACTATGCCAAATCAAGAAATAGAATAGGACACCATGCAACAATTAGAATAAAGATAGACGATAATAAGAATAAGAACTCAACAACCAACTTCTCATATCAATGCAATGTCTATCTGTACGATCACCCCAAAGGCCAATGCCTAGTTTTGTCACATTTACATGAGAATTGGAGAGAAATGTTACACCCAAATTTCGTACAAAAATATTGGGTTCAACCATAATGGCAAAAGACCTAGTCATGGGGGAAGCCATTGCCAACCCGACTGTATCCTTTGTATGTCCCAATGTCAAATTCTTACTATGTTCAACACCCTATTTCTCCAACTGGATCATCATCCTCTACTTTACCTCATCATTATCATTCTCTAGAATACTATCTGCTCATACCTTCTTCAACAAGGTTACCACCTCATGTACCTTACACTTCTCCTCAATTTCAAAATTCTCATCCTTCACCTCCTTCTACATTGCCACCAATTGTACTCGAAGGATTGGCACCACAGCATCAACCCACAAACATTACTTGTGCTTCCACTATCAACAACAGTGGGAATCCTCCACAACATCATAGGCATCCCTTCTTTAGACATGACCATAGAAAGGGACACCATAGTTCAGAAACCACTACATCCACCAACTCAGCACAATTCTAACACTTTGGTGCATCTTCCTCTTCGAACCCAACATCTCATGTTACCTTATCAGGGCCACCAATCAATACTTCAACAACTATGCGGCCTAATGATTCTAGCCATGAAGGGAGACATATCAATCCTTGCATACCATCATACAGTCACAGGTGCCATAGTGGGTCAACTCCTTATGACATGATCACATCTTATAATCTACCCCACTATGCCTAGTACAATCACATGTGTGAACCCCAATTTGGGTATATTCCTACCACCACCTCAAAAGACACTTGGTTTTTTGGATATGACTAGACTTCAATGTTTCCAAAATGCTTGGATCCAAATTTTCCATTTATTAATTCTAGCCATACTCAAGGATTTAGTTATGGGGGTATCCTCCATTCTAACAACATAGAATTAATAAATTTTTTTTCTATTTCTTTAATTTTTCAACTTTTTGTTTTCTAGTTTTTCACCTTTTAATTTATTGCTTTATCTTTCTGTCTTTTTATATTTTTTTGAGTAATCTCATCTATAAATAAAGCACTCATGTGACTCATTAGTTGAGGTATTGTTCTCCACTATCAAGTCTCAGGTGACTAATTACTCGGATAGTGAGCCCATCACATCCATCCAACCATTTTATTAATAAGAGGTTCTACTCTGGGTACGATGATATTCTTGTTATCATTAAAACTTAAAGTAATTTTGTGCTCATTATACCTAGAGTGAAGAAGGATGGACCAAAATGGAATGGCCACGGTGTGACATCAAGGAGACTTGTGGATTCTCTTTGGTGACATCTGTCAGAGTTACCATGCAGACTGGGTGTACTAAGATCCTTGTAGATCTAACAAAAAATGGAAGTAAGAGTAATGAAGGCACTCAAAAAAAACCCCCCAATGCTATTCTAGGGGGTCCCACTAGAAAGGCATGCACCCATGCCTGAAGGTAGGTGGCTTATTTGGATTACACATCAAAAAGAAAAAAAAAGCAAGAAGAGTGTGCCAAAGCAGCCACACAAAAAGAAAAAAAAAAGAAAAGATCAAGATCAAAGTGCCACAAAGAAATTTCAAATCACTCCTCCCTTGAAAAAAATGCCAAGTGATCGTACACCTTGCTGTCATGGTGCTCTTATGGTTGTCCATCATTGGATGAAGCAATGTGATGTCACTGATCGAAGGAATGGACTTGGTCTTGAGTTTGGAGCAACAGGCTCATGACACATTAATCATGCCCTACACAAAAGATTCATTGTGCCCTAGGTTAGCTACCTCATATATGAATCTCTACAATCCCTTCTACAATTCGCCTCATCTCACTATTCATGTATTTGTGACTTGTGTCTTGTGTAGCATTAAATGCATACCTGATCACGGTAGTATCAACATGTGTGTGTTTTATTGCATTGGTGTAGATTACATTTAACCCTTCTAGTGCCTACGGACATTTTAAAGTGTGGTTATGCAAGGGCATTATAGGTTGGAACCTACTTTGGGGACGACCCACTTGTATGACTTTTGTAATATGTACTTGTTGCATGGCACCACATCATTTTATACCCTCTGAGTACTTTATTTCCAAATCTAGTCTTTCCTTTATCATCATTTTATCAAACATTCCGCAAAACCATTACGTGTCCTTTGATGTGTCACCTAAACAAACCAGGTTTGACATTAAACTTTTAGGGAAACTTCCTTGAAAAAATTTCTAACTCTAAAATCACACTAAGCAAAGAATTCAACATTGACTAAAGGCAATAATTAAGGTATGAAATAATTGAACTTCTTTCAATAACCTTACTAAAAATTGATCTTTATGTGATTATAGATGGCCCCTAAAAGAGAACAACAAGAATGACCTTCTCAAGGTGCAACTAAAAGCCCAGGGGGAGGAAAAAGCCAAGGACCTCATGCAAAATATGTGGAGACGGAGGCACAATGAGGCACAATCATTCAGCATCCATCAAGAACTCCTATCACTACATGATCTAGCCAAGCAAAAGGTGGAGAGGTCAAGGCCTAAGCCTATGAAGAGAAACAACAACTATTTGTGGCATGGCATGTCAAGGCCAATCAACTGTTCTCGTAGCTACCATGTCCATGAAAAGTGCTAACTCCATTAAACATTGGAACATCAACATGGACAACTCATAATCCTTGGATAAAAGAGAAAAAACATTAGGTGCTTCTTCAACGATATCAATCTCAGAAGCCTAAAGTGCAGGATAAAGGAAAGGCACCCATGGAGGAGCCACCACCACCTAGAATCACAAGAGTTCCACAAAATTTTGTAATTTTGTAATTTTGTATTCTTTTTTGTGTCTATCCCAATTTTGTTCTATTCAATTCTCCACTACGGCATGAATAAATTCCTAGTCAATCAATAATCCCATACCTCTCCACTATGTAATCAATGGAGCTTGTTCTCATTTTGTCTGACTTGAGGACAAGTTTTTATTCAATCGTGGGGGTATGATGAATCATGATTCATCAATGATCAACAATTCCTAGTGACTATATGGTGTATCTACAGGAGTCTGATTACAACATAGGGGCTGAAAATGATCTTGAAATGTTTTCACAAGCCATGAGTTGTAAGGAATCTAACTTGTGGTATGATGCCATGAACAATGAAATGAACTCTATATCATCTAATGGAGTTTAGGATCTTGTCAAGTTGCCTAATGGTGTAAAAGCCATTGGATGCAAATGGGTCTTCAAGACTAAGAAAGACTCATTGGACAACATTGAAAGATATAAAGCCAAACTTGTTGCTAAAGGGTTCACTCAAAAAGAGGGAATAGATTACAAGGAGATCTTTTCCCCTGTATCTAAGAAGGACTCCCTTCATATTATCATGGCATTGGTTTCCCATTTTGATCTTGAATTACATCAAATGGATATGAAAATAGCATTCCTTAATGGTGATTTAGAGGAAGAGATTTATATGAAACAACCTGAAGGATTTTTCTCTAGTGATGGTGAACAATTGGTATGCAAGCTCAAGAAATCCATATATGGATTGAAATAGGCCTCCTATCAATGGTACTTAAAATTCCATGATATAATCACTTCATTTGGTTTTGAAGAAAACATCATGGATCAATGTATATATCAAAAATTTAGTGGGAGAAAAATCTATTTCCTTGTTCTATATGTGGATGATATCCTTCTTGCAACCAATAATAGTGGATTTCTATACGAGGTGAAACATTTTCTCTCTAAGAATTTCAACATGAAGGATATGGATATGGGTGAGGCATCTTATGTCATTGGCGTACAAATCCATAGGGATAGATCTAGATGTATTCTGGAACTGTTGCAGGAAATCTATATTAATAAATTTTTAGAGAGGTTTCAGATGAAAGATTGTTCACAAAGTATAGTACCTATTATGAAGAGTGACATGTTTAATTTGAACCAGTGCCTTAATAATGATTTAAAGAAAAGTCAAATGAGCAACATTCTGTATGCTTCATCTATTGGAAGCCTTATGCATGCTCAAGTATATACAAGACCTAACATTGCACTTGCTATGGGAATGTTGTGCAGATATCAAAGTAATCTAGGTATTGACCACTAGAGGACTGCAAAGAAAGTGATGAGGTGCCTTCAAGGTACAAAAGACTACATGCTTATGTATAAATAAACTAACTCCTTGGAGGTGACTAGCTACTCCAACTCAAACTTTGTTGGTTCTGTTGATTCACAAAAATCAACATCTGGTTATGTTTTTATGCTAGCTAGATGAGTTATATCCTGGAGGAGTGAAAAGCAAACTTTGATTGCTACTTCCACCATGAAGGTAGAGTTCATTTCTTGATTTAAGGCTACTTCACATAGTGTATGGCAAAAGAGTTTCATATCAAGTTTTAGAATTATGGATTCTATATCTAAGCCATTAAGAATGTTTTGTGAGAATTTAGCTATTGTCTTTATCGCTAAGAATAATAAGAGTGGCAGTTGAAGTAAACACATCAACATCAAGTACTTAGCCATAAGGGAACATATTAAAGAAAACAAAGTGGTTAATGCGCATATAAGCACTGAATTAATGATAGCTAATCCTTTGACAAAAGGAATGCCACCAAAGTCACTTAAGGATTATGTAGTTCATATGGGATTTGGTTCCATAATGTAATTTGTTGTATATACAACTTACAATCTTAATGAAACTCTTATTTAGTTGTGTTATTTTCTCATATGGTTTGTGCATATAGTTATTAGAGAAAATACACATATTGCAAGACCTAGAATGAATATTGGGTTTATTCATAAAGTTAAGTTACCATATAAGAAATTACTTTGAAAGATGATGCATTGTAATACATGGAAGATAATAATCACATTAAGAGGAACTATTGTCATGATTCATGTATTTATTTTTTTGAACTTTGAACTTGATTAAATATGAAGACCAAGTGGGAGATTGTAGCATCCGTTACCTAGTAACGCATTTTTATGGGTTAGTTAATGCATGAAAGTGGCCACCATGCCCACTAATGCATTTTTATTAGTTGGTTAATGCATCAAGGTGGTCTCCATATCTGATAACACATTTTTCACACGTTGGCATTAGATCTCTTATGGTAAGTGATTTTGTGGCCTATGAATTCATTCTTGATGGGAGAACAAAGCCACCACATATCATAGCAGAATTGTAGTTTCAATCCCTTTCACAAACACTCGAAGATTACATGCATTATCGTTGCAAAGCACTATGTGAAAGAAGAATCAAAATGCCAAATTTAATCTAAGGCATCAATGGCTGAAGGTCGGTTCCATTTGCTCAAAAATTATGCATTTTTAGTTACTTATGCATGTGAATTTCTTGTGTCATTTATTTATGCATTTTGTACTTTGATTACTTATGCCAACTGGTTTTCTACACAATCATTTTCTTGCAAGGAAAGCAAAAGGAGAGAGTCCTGGCTTGGTATCGCCAAGCCAAAATGGGTTTTCTAACACTTGAGTGTCACTCAAGGGCACATCAGAGTGTTCCATGGCCCTTGAACCATGGGAAGGAACAAGGAGAACCACTACCCTAAGACCTCTCTTACATTAATGATGTTTTTTTGAAAAAGAAAAAAGAAATTTCTAATTGGCACCTACATAAGCTAAATCCTAAGAAGTATGACTCATTGAAAATTTTGAAAAAGATCAATGATAATGCCCATGTCAAGTGACCATGGGGAGTTCATGCACTTTTAATGTGGCAGACTTGCATGAGTATCATTTGCAAAACAAGTCTCTTGATTTTGATATCAATTCGTGTACAAGTTCTCCTCAGGTGCAGGGGACTGATGTAGAACAATTAGAAGAATATTTTATGGTGCCAATGGATCAGCAGTTGGTGAAAGAAAAGAATTGGAATTACTGATTCTGTACAAGTAAATCTATTTAACTATAATAATTAACAAGATTTTATGTTGTCTGTTAGTATTTGCCAAGAGCTGGCTGATAAAAGAAGATGCAACCCATTAGTTACATATCTCAAGTTGAATGAAGCATTTCTTTGAATGATTGCCTACAGAAATTTGGGTGAATTTTAATTTTATTTTTCATAGCTTGACAGGCTTGGCCTCTCTGTAGGTCAGGGTCGAGTTAATTCATTATTTACACCTTATTTTAGTAAATTTCAGAAACAGAATTTCATGAGGAATAAAATACGGCAGATGAGTTAATGCGTTCCGTCTTCCATTTTGCGATGTCACAACACCTTAATTTATATTATATAGTTATTTACTCAAGGAGGTCTTCACAGTTGACACATTCTTATGTAATTTGATTGTATGCAATTCATAGTCAATCATACATTTCACATAATCAACATTAAGAGAACCCACTACCAAAACTACTTCTCAAAGAGAAAATCTAGGCAGCGTACTCATGGTTATCTACATATCTTTTTTCCCTGCTCCTAAATATCTTGATGCAATTTCTCTTCCACTCCTTAATATGGAACTTCTATTGTTCATCGTCTCTGAATTCTGACCCTTCATTGAAACCCTTGGTGTAGCCATCATCAGCCTTTCCACACCACGATTAACCATTACGTGAAGCTCTGCAATTTTTCTGCTTTTAGAAGCATCCTCCTTCTGCAGCATCAAAATATTGATTAAATTTTCAAAAATTAAGTTAAAAAGCTTGTAAAGAGGAGACTATCTCAAATACCTTCAGCTTTTCATAAGCTTCAGCAATTAAGCTGTAGTCTCTCCGCATCTTCTCCAAGTTGACATGCACAGAATTAAAAACATTCAGTAAATGAAGAATTAAAAACATTCAGTAAATGAAGATATCATGGTGGTTATATGTATAAAATTACAAAAACAGAATTTACCTTTGCCAAATCAATTTTAATTCTAATTATCTCACTTGCCGACTCCTTATTTGTATGCTTGCTTTCTTCTAAACTATTCTTCAACTTCAGTATCTGTAGATGAAAAAGAAAATATCAATGGGTAGCATTTCATTACATCATTTTTAGCCACTTTAAATTATTAAATTACCAAATTTCATATCTAATGTACCTCAGCATCCTTTTCTTCAATCAACTTTTGATGGTTTTTGAGTTGAGCTAAAGCTTGGTTCCATTCCTTTTGTTTCGTAATATTTAGCCTGTTTCAGATCATTTCAGATAATTAAGGGAAAATTTTAAATTAAAATAGATAGAGGAATTCAAATGAGATCTTCGAGCATCAATTTGACTTGTACTCCATAAGGATTCTTACCTTTGGCTTCTGACTTTGCTATCAATAAGATCATAGATCCAGTCAAGTCCTGCAGACTGGAGAACATTCTGCAACTCAAGGAAATGAGATTTCAAAAGTTGTAGCTTGCTCTCATATTCATTTTTCATCGCCTCTCCTTTTTCCATTACCTTGCAATAGGAAAAACAAAGTAAGCACTGTCAATTCAATGAACAGAACTTTGAACAAATATTTCTTACAACATCGCTTGGACCATATCAGCAGCTCTACTCAGAAACAACCAGGAACTCATCAAATATTGTTTGCTAGTAAACAGTTGATATACCTTTTTCTCAATTTCTTAGAAAATCCATCTCCGAAGAAGAAGATAAATGAGAATACAAACCTGAAGAGCTTCAAGAGCTTTAGCCTCATTCTCTTCAGCAAGCTTTTGGGCGCTTACAAGTTGCTCCCCAACTTTGCCCAATTCTGCTTTTTCCTGATTCCAACTATCAAAATACCATTTCAGTAGTTCCGCTGTGTCAGCCTGAACCTGGATTTCGGTTGCAGAAGTAAATCTCATTCCAGACGCTGTGTCTTCACCGAAGGAATTATTAAATTTTGAAAGCATTTCTGAATAAGCAAGTGCACACTCAAACATGCTTCTGTTTTGTTTTTCACATTGGGCTTGAATCATTTCCATCGAATTTTCCAGTGATCTCACTCGCTTAAGTAATAATTCATTTGTTTCTTGCAAGGTTTGCAGCTGCTCATTGGATTCATTAAGCTGGCCTTGCAAAAGTTCAAGCAACTTATCTTTTTCATGTAAAGCTTTCTCCGCATCGGTAATGAATGTCTCTGGCTGTGGTTGAACTAACTCCTTGACTAGCTTTTGTGTCTCTAAATTTGCAAGTTTTGTACTAGTTTGAAGTGAATCAGCAGACACCATCTGTATTTCTTTTTCTAGTTTACTAACCTTGCTCAGTGCTTCTTCCAATCTATGTTCACAATCATCCAAATCTCTATCCCTGAATTCAATTTCCCTTTTCATACAAGTTATGCCAGATTTTAGCATCATTACCTCTTTTTCAAAATACTGATCAGTATTCACTGATGATAATGATGCTGATTCAACATCACAGATTGAATCATACTGTGATAAATACTCTAGCAATTCACTAAATGAAGATCTAACAGCAATTTTAATGACATGGTTTTCATCTACTAGCTCCATGTTTTCCTCCTTTAGCTTTTGATTATATCTTACTAAATCATTCATAACTGTAATTTGTGCAGCTTTCAGCTCCGCCAAAGACTTGTTATGCTGGCTGAAAACAGATACAATCTGAAAATGAAAGGAAACACAGCAATGCATGAAAAGAACTATTGCCATGCGTTGGAAATAGAATATTTGTCAATATTAACAGAAAACAACGAAATATTGTTACCTGCATCTGCTTTTTAACCATTTGTTCAATTTCTCCATCTACAAACATAGGCAATTTTGCATCTAAAGAAGAGGATTCTGCTACCTGGGTTAATTCTTCCATCCCATGCACACTATCTTGTTCCAGGGATCCCTGTAACTCCTCTCTGTACATCTCATCACTATTACCAATGGCTACCAGTCCGTTTATCTTCCATTCCTGCAATAAATGTTTAAATTTGAAAATTCCAAAGAAAAGGGGGAAATAGCCTGAAAGATGCATAACAAAAAGCTGCTTAAAACAACCAATATGCTACCTGCATGTTCTCTTTGGGCATTTCTTGCCGGTGTTCATTCATGAAAACACATACTTCAGATGTAGTTGACGGAGTACCTGTCTTCGAAAATTGCTTTTGAGGAAGCAGGTTACCTTTAATTTGTACTCCTTTACAAGGATGGACAGATTCTTCGGACACTTTTTTTACCACATCATTGTTTCCCAAATTAATATTTTCCAGGTTATCCAATGTTGTGATTGCAAACTTTGTCATTGTTCTCTTCTGAGGAGTCACACTTTTCTTGCTTAGAATTTTGCCTGTAATAGGATTCAGATTCTCATCATTCATTTGCAATTTTGTTGTTGTCTCATTTGCATCATTTCCTGTCTGGTTCTTCTGACCCTTAGCCGTTGAAGTCATATCTATTGTTAACCAAAAATCATTAAAGATGTTGCTATCTTCAACTGAAGTGAAACATGGAATATTTGACAAACGTGTATGCTAAAACTTACAGAGACTATAATACTGATGTGCGTTATGGTAAACATTTTCAATAAATAATGTCATCATGTTGTGGGCACGTGCCGTACTCCATTAAAAATAGTTAAAAAGAAAACAAACCTCAAGGAATATGAAAAATAAGGGGAAAATATCATAATAAACCAAACAAGCGAGGACCCAATAAAATCATGCAAAACTGTGTCGAAGAGAAACCCATTAATGAATATAGTAAACACTTACAAAGTAACAAACTTGCAGAGTAGTAGGACAGCCATTTCTAAGAAACAAACAGATCCAGGAAAAGTCAGAGTAATCCATGTTAAATACCAAAGTATGCTTCATATCAAAGGTCAAATCATAAATGCATTAGCAATCAGCCTAGAAGTCATTTAACTAGGAATTAATGCCATAAATGCAACCTTCTGGTACAGTTCGGTAATGGATTTTATCATATTAACACTCGTAAAGCATAAAAAAGAAAATTAAGTTGAAACAAAGTTCAAACTGAGGCGATTATTGCGCTGACAAATAGTTGAGCCTCTAAACCACAATTGAATCATGGAAATCTATAATCCACAATACTGAAATAAGGAAAGAATTATGGAAATCTATAATCTACAATCCTGAAATAACGAAAAACAGAACTGCAAATAGTGAAAAACGATACGACCTTTTTCCACAAACCACAGATTCGTGAGAGGTCAATGCAGAAGCGGAAACTTTATTGTTGAGAAAATAAATTATAAAAAAAAAAAAACAAGATGAGCAACCTATGTTCGGGAGACAGCCTATGTTCCTACATGAACTTTGACGTACCTGTAACCCACAAAAATCAAAAATGAACATCGCCCAGAAAGAACAGCATTTAACTTCCAAACACTAAAGAGACTGAGGAAACCAACAAGCAAATGACAAAGGAGAGAACAAATACCTGACACAGACAGACGACGTTAATGAAGAGTCTGGCGCAGCAGGTTTTATACGCGTGTATCCAAGTAAACAACGAAACGAATAACAGCAGATTTGCGAAAAGTCGTCCCTTGAATCGAGCGATAACCATCTTGAAACAAAACGTGATCAGTTTAAAAAACCGAATGAAAACGTGGTACAGATCTTGAGAGTGGATTTTTCAGGAGGTGCATGTGATATTATGGCAAAATTATATCAATAACATGGTGGTGTGATGCTTTAAGTAACATGGTGGCGGTTTGGGGAAGTGATGAGATAGTGGAATCTACATGCATTGTGTTGTGTTGTGATGCCATTCTGTGGTGGCGGTGTGGTGGCGGTTTGGCAAAGTGATGTGATAGTGGAATCTACATGCATTGTGTTGTGATGTCATTCTGTTTTGGAAGAAAACCTCCAACAGATGTCAACGGTCTAAGGTGGTGGAATTTTCAGGAGGTGCATGTGATATTATGGCAAAATTATATCAAATAACATGGTGGTGTGATGCTTTTAAGTAACATGGTGGCAATTTGGCTAAGTGATGTGATAGTGGAATCTACATGCATTGTGTTGTGATGTAATTCGGTTTTGGAAGAAAACCTCCAAAAGATGTCAACGGTCTAGGGTGGTAATCTATGTGAAGGAGAGTATCTCACGACTATTTATGAGTAACTTTCCTATTGTAGAGCGGACTTATTTTCTTTATTTTTGATGGTAAGAATGAAAAACTTAAAAAGAATTTCAAAACCTTTAGGCATTTACTTTCTTTGGTGATAAGATCGTCTATGAATTTTTTAAATTATTTTTCATAGTTTTGAATTTCATTGCATCAAATAATTAAGTTAGCACCGAGAAAAGGTGGTTGTCAATCTGAGTCATACTTGATGCATCACTGTAAAGTCTTATGTTAGGTATATGTCTTGGGGTATACATATAGTCATTCTTTGGGATTCCAACACCTCCTTCACCTTTACTATAGGATACATTAGAAAAATTGCAAAGGAATATAATGATCCCTTAATTGTGACTCAAACCAACAACTTCTTGTGTAATAAAACACTGAGATAACTACTTAAGTTAACTATTCCTCATATCCCAAATAATTATGTAACTTGCATACAAGAGATTACCACACTTAGGTATTGTAACATTATTCTTTAAATTCTTTTAATGTTTATGTTTGGCTATATGTATAGGCTATACCTATTGTCAAATTGTTTGGATTTTAACTTAGTGGTGAGATTTTTTATTTAAAATTTCTAAGTCATGGGTTCAATTCTAATGGGTAATATTGAGTTACAAAGTGTTAATTAGACTATATATGTTGGGGTTTACGTATATTATAAATATTTTATGTAATATTTGTCCAACATATCTATTGGACAAATATTACATTTCAACAAAAAATAAACATAAACTTTACAAATTGACCAAGCACCAATGGGGGCATCAAAAACAAATCATATAGGCTTTTTGCCATAACATTATAATGTTGTCTCAAATGGGGAGTCATAGCACAAGAAATAAACACATGTAACTCATTTTAAGGGCTCCTAATATGCACAAATGTGTTCTTCTCAGGAGAGTTGAATCCATCTTCAACTTTCAATTCTAAGATGATAAGAACTTATGCAAAGCTTGCTAATAGCATTTCGATACTTGATGGAAATAGTAGCTGAGAAAGCTTCTACATCTAGTTTATTAGATTAAATGTGATGTAAATAAAATTACCTCTTACCTTCCACATTAGTTCATATCTATGTTAAAACCTTTTGCTTAACTAGTTGGTGAATATGCTTAGGATTTTGTTACATGTCCTCCCAAGAGATATTCCATTTTCTCAACCATTACATCCCCTAAAAATACCACCATGGTCTCACAAATCTTCAAAAACTACTTTAGAGAATTTGTCTTACCTTAAGATATGTAAGCTATGAGTATATATAATGAATTAGCATAAGGCTTATGCTTCTAAAGGTAATAGATTACATTCACATAATAACATTGAGTATAGTGTTTATATCATCACCTTTAACTTATCGAAAAAAAAATTTACACTCTTCCAATATCTTTCTAAAGTTTAGCACTAAATCCAGGTTCCCAAACAACACATTCATACAATACAATAGGATAGATGATAGTTTGAAAAAATTACTTTCTAACCTTTCAAGCCCAAAAGCCTAAATCCTTGCACTTATTTTTGAAATCACACACAGCCTTGAAACCTCTTGCTATTTTTAATTTGATACACTTTCCCCACATGTAATTGTTCATATAAATGAGATCTAGATATTTAAAATCATCTACTATTTGCACATTGGAAACTCCAAAATGAAAGTTATAACAATTATTTCTTATACATATCATCAATTTGGTTCTATCTACTACTTAAAGACTTAATGAATGATGATAATAATAATAGTAATTGTTTAGGTTTTAACAATGAGGTGTTAGCTAAGTTCCAAGTCATGGATTCAATTCTAGTGGGTAATTTTAAGTTATAAAGTTCTAATTAAACTATATATCTTGGAATGTACCTATGTTATAATTATTTCAAAGTTTCATCATCCCCCTATTCACCTTCCCAACCCTTCCAAAATTGTTTGGGTTTTTTTAACAATGTGTTAACCTAGTGGTAAAACTCTTAGCTTAAAAGTTCCAAGTCATGGGTTTGATTCTAGTGGGCAATGTTGAGTTATAAAGTTTTCATTAGACTACATATTTTTGGATTTATGTATATTATAATTATTGTTGGGTTCCAACACCTCCTTGCATTTCCTCCCCTCCCTCACCCCAATAAATTAGTTGGGTTTAATAATAAGGTGTTAACCTAGTAGTAAAACTCTTAACTTAAAAGCTTCAATTCTAGTGGGTAATGCTAAGTTATAATGTTCTAATTCTCTTTTTTGCATTTGGAATTGTCTTTGACCACTTTTTCTCTACTATATTTGGAAGCTTTAGTGTGCAATTATTTTCTAGCAGCAAGAGCATAACTGTGACCTCTCTTCAAGTGTTAAATACCAATTTTTAAAAAATGTTACTTTTTAGCTACAGCTTTAAGCAAAAAAGCTATCACTAAAAGCTTAAGAATTAATTTGTTTTCTACAATATTAATTTTTTTTTCTTTTAGAGGCTCAAGGATGGGAGGTTTTCAGCTTTTGTTGTTATTTGTTCCTTATCTCTAAGTGATGTATTCTTTTTTCTTTAGAGAGAGTTTTCTCTTTCTCTTTATAAGAAACTCTTTAGTGAGAGGTGAAAACTTGTGAGGGCTCTTGTGAATAAGCATAAGGCCTAATCCTCTTCCTATCCTAGAGGGGAGTTTTTTAAAAATTATTTGTAAAGATGAAAACTTAAAAAGGTATTCCCAAAACCATTAGTCTTTTTCTTTACACTCTCTCTTTGATGATTTAATTATTCTAAATTTTTTAAATATTAGTATTCATTTTTTTATGGTTTAACACTAATAAAATCATTTTTTCCATAGATGCAATATCGTAACTACAATATCATATCAATGATACCGTAGCTCATGTTACATCATCATTGATACAATGTCTTGGGAGCTGTGTAGCCTTATAAATACCAACACTTGGATGCATAAGTAACAATAATTTTCATTCCACCCTTACCCAAACTCTTGTTATTTCATTTCATAGTTTTAACAATAGTGTGAATGCCCGTAGTGTGGTGTTAAGCAGTTGACTAGAATCTTTATTTGAGTAAATTATACTTGGGCACAATTTTTGACCAGCAATAAAGATCGAGATTATTTTACATCATTACAGCATTTCTTAGTTCTTTTGTTCTATTTTTTACTTAGCATAATTTTCCTATTTTCTTACTTTAATCATTTACATTCCAAAGTACTTTACTTTTATGCTCATTAGTAAAGTAGAATGGGTACAACTAGTTTCAAGCATTAAGTGTAATTATTTGGTAACCTAGTAGTGGTTTCACTTGATTGGCTTAGTAGCAATTTCACTTGGTAATCCTAGTGGCAATTACATGAGCCCAAGGCATGTATGGCAAACTAGGATTGAATGCTCATCGCTACTAGGATAAAGTAGATTTACATTACAATAATTACTTAAATTTAGATTTCTATTCTCAACTTTCATCATGTTTGTAACTAGTAGTACTAAGAACCTTACAACATCATCTATCATATGCCTCATTAAGAGTTAAACCAAACTCTTAAACTTCACTAACTTAAAGTGGGAAGATAATGATCATGAACTTATTATCAACTCCTAAAACATTTACATTGTCCATCCATAGATTACAATTTGGTCATGCATCAACACTTATGACTTGTATGGTAGAGTGTTAGAATACGTCACTTCTCATCATTGGTGTTGTTGCCGAGGATGTGTTAATGTGTGCTGAGTAGCTAATCTTATAAAGTTCATTGTATCAAGAACCACAAATTCTATCCTTTACATTTTTAATCAATTTTAATAACACACACAAAATTAACCCTCAAACACATAATATGGCTTCAACACTTAAAAATAATAATCACCTACCAAGAAAGTTCAAAAAAGTCATGATAGAATACATGATGAAGAAGATTGGAGTGCACCGATGCAAACAAGAATTACATATGTTCACACTAACTCATACTATCCTAATTTCACATTCATTATTCACTAGGATGAATAGCTCAGATGGAGAGACTTACAGGGGCAACATAGTTCTACCACTAGACTGTTCCATACCATTGATGTTTCAAGAAACCCTCATGAGCACCAACTTAAGTCATGAACAAGAAAGCTACCAAGTCATAAAGAATATGACAAGGCCATACTAGCCAACAAAGGAATAGGCAAGAAGGGATATCATCATGGAAGCATAGCATGAACATGACAAAGGAAAGAAGGTACCGTAGATAGTTGTCCTAGAAGAAATAAAAGATATCTCACTCTAAGCTAAAAAGTTTTATCAAACTCATAGATCTTACTCCCACACATCGATAATACATGCTAAAGATATTACTGAAACCAAGTTAAATTCAACCCTAGAAAAATACCTTGGAAGAAATACAAGAGACTTCAAACCCAAGAAGAGCTCAAGGCTTAGAGCTTCTATAAAACCAAAAGAGGATGAATCACAAAGTAATAAAGGGATAACCAATTAGCACCATTCTCCAACTACCTCATCTTCCTCCTTGTGTTTATTTGTGGAGTTTGATAGGAAGGAACACAAATCAAGAGCCCATGATAGAGAAGGACAAAAATATTATGAGACTAATTATGATAGAGGAGTACAGAAGAAGGTATCCTAGTGATGAAGAGACTAATTATGAATGACAAAGAGATAGAAGTAGGCATGAGGATAGAGGGAATTATAAGAATCAAAGAGGTCACCACCACAATAGAGCTTACGAACCCGACAACTATAAAAAACCCCTACTAGCCACTCAAAGTATGATCAATATCAAAGAAGCTATATATATTTCCACTAGGCATGTGAGGGACAATTGCATCAAGGGACTAGATATGAATAATATTCCTTAATTTGAAGAAGGATATAATGCAGATCCACAACATCACCTTCAAGAATCTCATGATGCATGTGTCCTCCAAAACATTGAAAGTGACTAGAAGAAATTAAATTTGTTTCCTATAATACTCATCAAGGAGGCAAAGAGCTAATATAGATCATTGGAACCATAATCGATTAGAAGATGGAGTACCATGCTCGAGTTCCTTAATGATAAGTATCAAACTTACTCAAGAGTGTCTAACCCCATAAAGAAAATCTAGGGATGAAATCAAGAAACACATGAATCCCTTAATGTAGCAATGGGAAAATATTATTCTCTTCTGCATAGATCCCCAAGCCAAAATTTCTCTTAAAGGAAACAACTTAAACACATTGTTGATGGGTTGAGAAATAAAACTGGAGAAACCCTTAGGGTCCACGCCCAAGGAAGATTATTGGAGATGAGCACCCATTAGATACAAAGATTAATAGACCAAGTGACAAAAGAGAAAGGAGAGTTAAAGAAAAGAGAATCAACTAAAGAATATAATTGAGATCCATCAATTAGAAAATGGGATGTTCAAATGTGCGATAAGTAAGTAGAAGAAACCTTGGAAGATGTAATTCAAAAGAAAACTCTACCAATCTAAAAATTAGTTAATTATATAGCAACAAAGGTAGAGAATATGTGGGACTCAATAGATGAGAATTTTTCTACAACTCTTAAAATAGTAGAAGAATGGACTGAACAAGCTTTCAATAAAGGCAAAGATAAGAAGAAGAGAAGAGATCATGGATGAGAAGACTATAAGAAAAAAGGAAAAGTTGCTATAGTTGAGGAGTGTACTAGCTCTAGTTCAGAAGAAGAGGAAAGATGCACGATGTGCCAGTATGAACATCCTAAGGAATGTTGCCCTGTTATGGTCCACTTACAAGAGTCTGGGGCATACAAACTCAATCTAAGGTTTACTAAAAAGCAAATGCCAAGATGATTATCTTATCCTTAAGGTAATCTCAAACAACCCTTGTAGCCAACCTACTACCGAAGCAAAGCCTACCCTCAACCACAAGAGTAATACTATTAGTAGTGGAAACAACCACAAGCGTGGGCAATGCCACCACCAAGGCAACAATATCCATATAGACAACTGGATCCTAATAGATTTTATGTACAATGTATAATCTCTTTGAGTAATGTTTTAGTTCACACTTCTCTCATTATTATCCACTTGAGGATTATCGACCTATCATTCCAAGGATGGATCCCAATCTTTATGCACATCAACTAGTAGTTGGTCCATCAAACCAGCCTTTCAATTCTTTACTACTAGTACCACCACCAATCATGCAAGGAAAACTACCTTCACAACCTTAACAAGGAAATGCTACAAGGGCATTGAACACACAAAGAGAGGATCATACCCACAATACTAAAAGAATTGAGAAAATTTCCTTTCTTTAGAACAAGTCTAGAAAAAGTTGGTAAAGCAAGGACTTCATTGAATCATGTTCCTTATATGAAAGACCCTCCTACAAACAACCTACTTCTCCAATAATCAAACCAAAAGATTATGACTATCATGCTAACTAAAATAGTATCAAACTATATAAAGGCAGGAGCTCTTTCTAATCAAATAATTGATTCATGAATTCCTCTAATTTATCTACAATCTACTAGAAATTCACCATGTAAAGCTCTACTCAACTCAGGTTCCAGAGTAAATTTAATATCTCAAGAAACATACAAGGCATGAAACCTACTTCCCTTAAAGAAGTGCAACATGAGGATAGAGCTAATAGATCAATGTGTCACCATTCCTTTGGGACAAATAGAAGATGTGGTAACCACTATCAATGGATGGTCTTATTTGGCAAATTTTCTTGTGATTGATGCGAAGAATGATAATAGGAAATTTCCTATCATTATGGGAAGAGCATGGCTTAGCATAATAGATGCTAAGGTAGGAATGAGGGACTTATCCATATTTCTAAGGAGGATGAGTAAGAAGGAATACATACACAAATAATTCCATGCATTACTAATGATAAAGTAGGGTGCAGTTGTGGATCAAAACTTCAGAATGTCAACATAATCCTTACACTAGCGCACAACAGATGGGAGAAACAAGTGTGTGTATAAGAAGGAACAAGAACCATTAAAACAAAAGACACATAGTGGCTAAAAATTGAGAACATAAAATTGTCCAAAACATGCATATAAACATCTAACCCACTTATTAAATCTTACCTTAAGAACATGATCCAAACTAAGAACTCACAAAAGGATATACTAAACCATGATCATACATCAACAAGCAATAAATATGGAGACTTGGTACTTTGAAATAAAGTTGAACCTTCTAAAATGAAAAGGCCATCTAGCCTAATAAAATATATATCTCCAAAAGACCAAAACTTGATTATCATCAATATTACATGGCATAACAACTAAAAAAACTAAATCACTAAGAATGATAAATGAAAAACCTAGAGTGTATGATCCATGGAACCTAGGGTCCATTTTCCAAATACTCGTTCATGAATTTAGTCATGGGAGAGATGCCTTATCTTGACTTAGGAATTAATAAGTGTTTTTTGACTTTTTTGTTTTCTAATTTCTTTGGTTTCCAATTTTTTGTTATACCTTCTCACATTTCATGCCCATTTTCACATTCTTTGATATATTTTCATTCTTTTATACTTTTTCATTTCTTAATCATTTGCTATTCTTTGATATCTTTCAAATTCTTTTTTCTATTTTTTTCATTTTTCCTATAATTTCCATCAATTTTCCTGTACATATTTTTATTGATTTTTCCAACAAAGTACAAAGAATAAAGTAAGATGTAGTCTAAATAAGATGAATATTATCCTATATTATCAAAGCATGAAGGATTAATTACATATACAGTGAGACCACATCATCTATCCACTCATTTCCAACAATAAGAGGTTCCTACCATAGCAATAACAATATTCTTTTCACAATAAAACTAAGAATAAAATTATGATCATTATGCCTAGATAAAAGAGTGAAGAACCAAGTGGGAATGAAAAGGATGTAACATCAAGGGCATTTGTGGATTATCTAGGACTATTACTATGAGTTTTATCCTATTGTTAAGAGTATGTTATTTTCTTGAGTTTTAACAAAAAATGGAAGTAAAAGTACAATAACTGCTACCTTACCATGTCACTAGAAAGACATGTTACCCATGTGATGAGTCATGATCTATCAGAGCCCTGTTATTGAAGCCCTGTTATCTTATGAGTTCCAATATTGGAGCCCTATTATCAGAGCCTTGTTATCTGATGAGTCTTGATATTGGAGCCTTGTTATCGAACCCTCGATATCAGGGCTATGTTAACTAGGCCATGTATATAGGGCCCCATATATGGGGCCCCGTCAATGCATCCACCCATGGGTCGATGTGGCCCCATTTACGCAAAGTCTATTTTTAGCTATAAATAAGTGTGCACCTGTCACACTTAGGCTTCTTACTAGTATTTGTAGTGAATCCCTTATAGTTTGTTTCCATAGGAGTTAGACTATTTTCCCAAGTGCATGCCCATAGTGTGATGCTTGTAATTGTACATCACCTTTATTCGAGTGTCACATACTTGGACGTGCACATGATCAGAAATAAAGATCAAGATTACTTCATCATTGCAGCATTCACTTAGTTTTAATTGTTTAATTTTTATTGTTAATTGTTATTTTTATTTATTGTTTTCTTAGTTAATATTTCTTTACCATCATTTACTATTCTTGTTGTTAACTGCGGAATGAGTACCACTTAATCACGAGCATTTAAGTGTGACTACTTGGTAACCGAGTAGTGTACCTAGGATCTACGCTTGGTAATCCTAGTAGTAGTTGTGCACGAGGTCCAAGATGTGTACGGATGATTAAGGAATAGATGCTCATTGCACTTAGGCTAGCTTAGACTTCATTTCCTATTGCTTATTAGTTTAATCAAGATTATTTTCCATTGTCTCTAGGAGCAGTAGTAGTTTAGGATCACATCATATGTCTCACTCTAGACTAAACCATACATGACAAAGTAAATACTAGTCTAGGTGGGAAGATAGCGAACTGTGATCAATGTGTAACTATCTAGATACCACAACTAGCCTGTCCACGGAGTTCAACCGAATCTTGCGTAAACACTCGTATTTGTATGGTTAAGTGTAGGGGTACCTCACCACTCATCATTGGCATCGTTGCTAGGGACTGTTAGTCTTATATGCGTCATTTAACCTTAGCAAAATAATTTTTCATGTCGTTGGAATGGACCCAGGATAGTAACATTTATGCACGCTAGGCTAATTAAAGTAAAAAGTAAGGTACACCAAGTAGTGGATTATTTAATATTCACCATGTCTTCTTCTCACAGGAGAGATGAACCCAACCCACCGGTGCCATAAGAATGTCGAGTGGTCTACACACATCCAGATGAATATGTACCCGACTTCACCTTCATCCTGCATTAGGATGAACATTCACAATGGCGGGACATGGAAGGCAACATCATACTACCGCCTGATCGATCAGCTCCTGGAATGTTGTTTCACAATCTTGCCAGACTGGGCATCCAGAACCACGATGTGGAGTACGTCATGGAGGATCATGACTACTGAGACTATCATCCCACTGAGGCCGAACGAGCATAAGACTAGAAGCAGGTAGAACAATATGAACACATGAATGGAAAATAGTTCAGTAACCCCTTATTCTTGAAAGGGCTACAGGACGATGGGGAACCTATCTTTCATGATTCCCATTCATCCAAACTTCCTCTGGGATAGTAGATCATTCAGTCCATCATTTAGAACAAGCCTCCAAGTGACTAGGATCCCCAGGGAGATGGAGGGTCATGTAGGAGAAGTCACAGCTCAAGCAAGAATGGGTAGGATGATCGAGGCCATCATCAGAGCAGAGGGGGAGATCGACACTAGAGCTGTGGTGACTCCTCTCCTTCTTCTCCATCCTCTTGCTCCCCTCTACCATCACCTAGTTCATACTCTAATCATAACCATGGTACAAAGGAGTAAGGAGATGGTGGTCATAATGACCGAAGGGACCGGTGTGGGGAAACACATGACCAATCGTGTGAGGCTTACCATCATGAAAGGAGGGGTAGCCAAAATCATCATAGACATTGTGGTCCTCAGCAGGACTATGATCCAAATGAGCCATTATTGGCTACTTGGAGCATGCTCTATATCGTCAATGCAATGTAGATACCTAGCAGGCACTTGAAAGATAGCTGGATCAAATGCATTGACATGAACAACATCCCTAGATTTGAAGGGGGATATAATTGTATCCTAAAGAATATTGATAATGATTAGTAGAAGATTAAGCTGTTCCCTTGCACACTCATCAAGGAAGCAGAAAGTTGGTACTGGTCCTTGGAACCGAAATCAATTAGAAGATGGAGTACGATGCTTGAGATCTTCAATGATAAGTATCAAACTTACTTTAGGTGGTAAACCTGAGATGTCAAATCCAAGGGTGGAAGCAAGGTAATCATGAACCCTTGGATGTAGCCATGAGAAGATACTATTTACTACTACACTGATGCCCTAGTCATGGCTACTCTCAGCGGGCATAACTTTGCCACATCATTGATGGGCTCTACTTTGAAACTAGGAAGACCCTTGGCATGTACGCCCAGGGACAATTATTAGAACTAAGGGCCCATCAATTGCAGTGCCTAATTGAGCAAGTGGCCAAAGGAGAGGGGGAGCTAAGGAAGAAGGAGAGTGCAGAAGAGTTTAATTGGGACCCTTCCATCAGAAAGAGGGAAGTTTGATTTTGCAAAGATAAGGAATCACCACTGGAAGCAGCGGTTAGCCAAAAAACCTTACCCTTACAAAATTTTGCATCTAAAATATTGACAAAGGTTGATAAGATGTGGGAGTCTTTGGAAAAAAAATTCCAAAGTGTGCTAAAAATTACAGAAGAGTCCAAAGAATAAGGTAATGATCGTGATCGGCGTAGGAAGAAGGAGGCTGAACGTGCCCAACATAAGGGTAAGGGCAAAGTTGCTATAGTAGAATAGGCTGCAGACTCTAACATGGAGGAGGATGATGAATGTGGCGTGGCATATGCCAATACGAACATCCTAAGGGATGCTGTCCTGTGGTGTCACATCTCCAAGAGTCTTGGGTGTACGCATTGAATCCTTGCTTGGCGAAGAGGCAAACACCTCGAAGGTTGCCTTACCCACAAGACAACCCAAGGTAGTTTCACTAGCAGCTAGGGTATTATCCAAGTGGAGTTCCACCACAACCATATGAATACTTCCAGTAGTGGCAGCACCACATGCGTGGGGGATGCCACCTCCAAGGAAGCAATACCCTTACCGACAGCCAGATCCCTATGGGTACTACGTTTAGTAACCCATCTCTCCATGAGACTCTTCGAGTCACGTAATCTCTCAGAACTACTACCATTCCCCGAAATATTTCCAACCACAATCTCCATCACCTAGGGGGGAAATCCCACATCTATACTATCCTCCATCACCTTCTCTTGTCATTCCTTCTCCACAACATCCCACTCAACTACCACCTGCTCCACCTATGTAGGGGGAGATACCACCACAGCCACAACAATGCAATGCTACGAGGTCTATCAACCTACAACTGGCACCTCAGTCGAGTGGACCAAAATCCAAACCATGAAAATGTCCTTTTTTCTAGCCCAATAATCTGAACATACCCTCACATATGCCTATGGCTAGTGCCTCTGAACCTCAAAGTGCCTCCACCATTCCACCGCTCGAGCAGCCTTCAAACCAAGCAACCTCCAACATACAAATGGTCATGCTCACCCATGCAATGATCGATTGGATAAAGGTAGGTCATCTTCCCTAGAAATTGACTAATCTGGGAAACCCCCTCATCTATCTTCAGGTGGCAAGGAATGAGCCATGTAAAGCTCTTCTGGACTCGAGGTTAGGAGTCAATTTGATCTCACATGATATTTACAAGAATTGGAACCTACCCCCATTAAAGAAGAGCAACATATGGCTCGAGCTAGTAGACCAATCCATTACTATTCCCTTGGGATTAGTAGAAGACATTGTGACCACAATTTGCAAGTGGTCTTATCCTGTTGATTTCCTTGTCATCCGTGTGGAGAATTACAAGGGGAACTTCCCAATCATAATGGGAAGAGCTTGGCTAAGCACGATAGATGCAAGACTAGGACTCCAAGATCTTTCCCTTGAAATTTCAAAGGAAAATTCTTTTGGAAAGATTGAGAAGAAGCGCATTCCATGCATCACGTATAGTGACTCAAGGTACAATTGTGTGTAGTAGTTATGGTCTGCTAAGTGGACATCCATTCAAGCATGTAGTTGGTGTATCAAAGAATTGCTAGTTCAATAGTGCCTATACACAATAGCCATCAATCAAGAGGGCACCCAATGGCTGATAGTTGATCCTGCTAGTAGCACATTATGCATGGAACCATCTGAGGGGCTTGTATGAGCCTACGTAGAAACCATGGATGAAATGGAAGAGGTTCATCAACAAGTCTCCATTGTTGATGACCATGATGATTAGGGAAAGCTGCAAATCCCTCAAAGCTTCAAACAAGAGCCCCTAGAGCTCAAGTCCTTACTGGCCCACTTAGAATACGCATTTTTGCAAAATGGGAAGTTGATAATTATCAATGCCACCCTTGCTCCTGAACAAAAGAAAAAGTTGTTGAAGGTGGTAAACAAATGGGATGTTGTGTTTGCATGGTCATCTCCTGAGTTAACCAGAGTTTATCTAAGGGTCTACCAACATTGGATTTATATTGCCCCCTCCATGAAGCCACGATGACAACCAAAAAGGTGATTGAACCCCAAGTTGAAGCAAGCTGTCAAAGATGAAATCAAGCAGTTGCTAAAGGTAAGGTTCATCTATTCCATCATCCATAGCGAATGGGTCAACCCACTCATTATTATGCTAAAGAAGGGTGGAAAATGGAGGGTCTACATAGATTTCCGATTTCTCAACATGGCTACCTTCAAAGATCAGTTCCCACTCCCATTTGTGGACCAGATATTGGATACCATTACAGGGCACTGTTATTACAACTTTTTGGATGGTTATAGTGGCTATAACCAAATCCAAATTACATTAGAGGACCAGGCTAAAACAACTTTCACAAGTCCATGGGAGACTTTCGCATACAAGAAAATGCCTTTTGGCCTGTGTAATGCATGTGCCACTTTCCAAAGCCTTGTCCTTAGCATCTTCCAGTAGCAAATTGGCATTGGGGTAGAAGTCTTCATGAATGACTTCTCTACCTATGGTACCATGTTTGAGCAAGCCTTGGATTGCCTTGAGCAAGCTCTAAAAAGGTGTGTAGATACTCATCTGCAACTTAATTGGCAGAAAAGCCACTTGATGGTCCAAGAAGGCATTGTGCTGGGGCATCGTATCTCACAGATAGGGATTAGCATGGATCCTGAAAAGATTAGGGTTATCCAAGGAATCACATGACAACCAAGCACTGTAAAAGATATTTGGTCATTCCTTGGCCACACTGGTTACTACTGGCACTTCATTGAAAATTTCTCAAAGATTGCCAAGCCATTGGTAGAACTCACAAAGAAACATGCTTTGTTCATANCACTTCATTGAAAATTTCTCAAAGATTGCCAAGCCATTGGTAGAACTCACAAAGAAACATGCTTTGTTCATCTGGACCAAGGAATGTGAATCTGCATTCTAATTACTTAAATAGAAAATCATAGAGACTCTAGTTCTACAGGCACCTAATTGGTCCAGGCCCTTCCACATCATGACAGATGCATTCAATTATGCCTTGGGATCCATGTTTACATAGTGTGATGATAAAAAATGTCCATACTATATTCACTAGACAAGCTGTAGCATTATGGGTGCTTAGCTTAACTACACCACCACTGAAAAGAAGTTGATGGTGGTGATGTTCGCCTTTGAAAAATTTCAACACTATGTGCTCGGATACAAGGTGTTCGTGCATACTGACCACAGTGTTATCCAATTCTTGATGAACAAACTAATGGTAAGCCCCCGCATCATTTGGTGGTTGGTGATTCTTTAGGAATTTGACCTCACCATGCTAGACTAGAAGGGGACCAAGAATGTGGTTGTTGAACACTTATCTTGATTGTGATGGGATGACACAGAAGAGGAGGAGCCCCTCTATGACCAATTTCTAGATGAACTACTCTTCGTGGGTTTGGTCAATTTGTAGGTGCCCAAAGAATCACCTTGGTTCAGCCACATCCTCACCTATTTCACAACTCAGGAGTTGCCAAAGGAGTGGGACCATCAATAGAAACAATAGTTTCTTCATAAGGCCAAGCATTTCATGGAAATCAATGGCCACCTTTATAAGGTGTGCACAAATGGCCTAGTTTGATGGTGTGTCCCTGATGACAATACACTATGTGTCCTCCAAGATGCTCATGAGGGCCCTTGTGGGGGCCACTATGCTAGACACTGCACAGCCATTAAGATCCTACTTGCATGGTATTACTGGCCCACAATTTTTAGGGACACATAATGGTTCGTCCACTCCTGTGAATGATGCTAGAGAGACAATGGGATGACTGCATGGATGGAGGGACCTTAACAGTGGATCCAACCATTGGAGCCCTTTGACATTTGGGGCATCAACTTCATGGGGTCCATCACACCCCTGTCCAACAAAAAGAAGTATATCATCGTAGCTATGGACTACTGCACAAAGTGGGCGGAGGCAGCAACCATCGTTGACTATTCTTCAAACATCGTTGCACAATTTGTCCAATAGCAAATTGTCAATAGGTTTGGAGTGCCACATGCACTCATCTTGAACAATGGGACACATTTCACGGGTGTCACTTTTTGCAAACTCATGCAACACTTGGGGGTTACCCATAAATTTACCACACCTTACCACCCCCAAGCGAACAAGTAGGCTGAAGTCACCAATAGGGAGATCACTAGGATCCTTACTCAAACCATCAGCAAATATAGGAGGTATTAGAGCACCAAACTTAATGATGACCTCTGGGCCTATCGCTCCACTTGGAAGCTTCCTATAGGTTACTCTCCCTATGAGTTAGTGTAGGATAAGCTACCAAAACTCCCAATCCAAGTAGAACTCTAGACACTATCCACAGCCAGTGACTTAGGCCTTGACCTACCACTAACACAATGTGAATGACTTATCAACCTAAGTGTGCTAGATGAGAATCAATTAGTGGCCCTATCTTCAAATGAGATCCACAAGGCCTACAACAAAAAACATCATGATCTTAGGATTTGGAAGGTCACATTCAAATGTGGAGATAAGGTGTTGTATTGGAACCCCACACATGTATCCCAACCGACCAAGTTTCAAACACTATGGAAGGGACCTTACATTGTCTTCGAAACCTTCCCATCCGGAGCCTTGCTTATCCACAAACCTAAGGACCCCACACAAACATAATTGGTCAACTGGCAACAACTAAAACCTTTCTGTGAGCTCCACTTATCCAGTGCTACCACCTCATCATCACTGGGACAACCTCATTCCATCTTTTGCATCTTCTCCTTTCTGCCCAGTCATGGGGGAGACCATCTTCCATGCTAATCCATTTCACTACGCTTCTTACTCCTTTTGGATTTTTTTTTTTTACACTTTTTTGTTTTTCAACATCATTCATACATTTGCCAAGTCTTGCTAATTTTTCCTTTCTTCAATTATTTTTCAATTTCTTTGTTGTTTATTTATGCATATGTGTGTGTTTCATTTCCAATTAATCGCTAATAAGCCATCTTATTGTCATCAGGTTTGGCACGGATTGTTTTTCTGACGATGGGTCACTAGAATAACCACTTATTTTATCTTGATCCTTCCCTTGCATGATTTTTCTTGGATTTTGCATCTACTTTCACCTTATAATATTGGCAGTGAGTCCACGTCATCCACCCATTCACCCACTACATGGTTTTCCTACTCTTGGAAACATGCAACCCCCTTTCACTTAAAAACATTATAATTAATGTGTGACTTGTGTAGTGCCTAGACTCAAGGATGACCCAAAGGTTTGAATTGGGTATGATTCAAGGGGAATGCAATATCTGTCATCCTCTTCTACCCCTTGGGTGGCAAGATTTCCCTTATGGATTTCTTTCCACTCCAAGTTCTTCTCTACAAGGAAGCTCCTTGGTAGTTTGGCCTTACATGGTGTGGCCCTCATCAAAAGACAAAAAAAAATAAAAAAACAAAAAAAAAACATGAGGATTCAAAGCACACCCCTTAGTCGAATGCATGCACACAAGGATGGGTCTTTGCATGGTGTGGTTCCCACAAAATAAAATAAAACACAAGAATAAAATCTTAACCATGTGGGAATTCAAAGCACACCTCGTAGACTGCCTCTCATGGGCCACAAGCACTAGTTATGGGACTTCCTTTGTCCCCTCTAACTTGGTCCCTTTTCACTACCTTCCTCTCATGTCTGTTGGAGTGGTGGTTCTCTATAAGTGCATTCCTATCCACTTGGGGGATGGATGGGTCTTCGCATGTTGTTGCGATGTCACTAGATGTGGATGGTTTTGGGTCTGAACTCGGGCAAGGTCCTATCAAGTCACTTAACCACAACTTCACATGGGGTTTCATGTGACCGACAATTGGAATTCCAATCTCACTCCTCTCTCTTCACCCATTTCTCTCCATGACTCACCTCACTGCTAGTCTTATGTTTTGATCATTTGTCATGATTCCCTTGAACTTCTCATGCCACGGCAGGTTCTCGTGGATGGGCGTATTAACTTGTGATCACCATTCCTTAGCCCCGGGGCCCATGGACCCCGGTGTTAGGGATATGCAAGGGCTATGAAGGCTACTGCCTACTATGGGGAGGACCTATTTGCATATTCTTAGTGATGTTTTTTAGTCTTCCATCCTCTTGGTTTATTGGTGGCTTGTTTCCATGTTATCCATTGCTCGATTTCTTTCCCATAGAGTCCTTTCTCACCACGTTCTCCTACCTTTGACTCTTTTTCTAGCTCGACTTCCCTTCCTCTTGTCCTTAGCCATGTTTCAGGCCTCTCATGCTCTTCAACCACCCCAATTTGGCATTTTAAATTCATCTTTTCAAGCTTTTTCTAGGCTAGTCACCACTGGTCAACAAGTGCGAATCCCTGCGTATACGGGGCCCCATATACACAGCCCCTTGCGTATACGTGACCCCATTGACACAGCACCCAACCCCTATATATATGCCCATTGCACTTCACTTTTTCATCATTTTGCACACAAATTGGGAGGATATTTTGCCATTTTTTCTGCCTAACTTCTTCTTAAGCACCTACATTCTATTGCGCGTCTGCATCAACCGATCCTTGCCCTCTTAAGCACCTAGAGGTATGCTCTCAATCATGGGGGGTGAAGCCTATGTGTAATTAATTAATTAGTTAATTAATTAAGACTTTGCACCTCTAAGGGAATAAACAAAAACAACCATTTAAACTCCAACTCATCAATTGTTGTTTTTGGCTCTAACCCATGAATTAACACTCCGAGGGATTTAATGGAATGCCCATGCCAACAACATAACTTAGTCAAACTAAGAAGGTGTATAGGAACCATTTTAAGCTACTTATGCACAGTCTAATAGGTAGTTATGTTTGATTGCAGATGGCACCAAAACCAAGGCATCCAAGGGGTGAAGGACCATCCCAACCTAGGGACAAGCATCCATGAATGGGAAGGGGATGAGGCGTGTAGCAACTAGAGCACACAGAGGGCTCTCATGGGACTGGGCCCCTCCACGAAGGACTTGATGTGGAGGAGATTCCTAGCAAGCAATCGCAAGGGGCTGAAACTTCGGGGATAGCACCACAGCATGAGGTCACCCTGACCCAAGCATGTCTTGATGTTATCAAGTCACAAGAAGTGCAATGGATGATCCTACAAGACCTAAACTTTGGACCATTTCTCGAGAATGCACCAAAATATGTGAGGCTTCAACTACAAAATTCTCCTATGTGGCCAATCATCACAACCAGTGGTGAATGGTACCTAGGAGAGACCTATCTCTTCTGGACGAATCAAATACATCTATGTCTCTTACTTTGTAGAGGCAATAGCATAAGCTCTGGGGTTGCCAAAGACTAGAGCAGATGTGGCAAAGATCCCAAAACAAGCAGACCCTGAGGTAAAAGGGGAGTGGATCAAGCAGTGTTATGGGGTAGACTGCAAGGAGTTCAGCTCTCTAACCACCGTGAAGAGGGTGTATTCAAAGATCGCATCTTACCACCTAAATCCAACAATGAGACCCAAAAAAATCACAGCCTTCTCTACTTGTGCATGTGTCACCCTAAGTGGGAAATTTCCAATGAGTCTTCCATAGTTATTATTCTTGGAAATTGAAAAGAGGTTCGCTGAAAGTGAATGTGGAAGATGAGCTCTCCCCTCCCCCTACCTAATCAAAAAATTATGCAAATGGATAGGGATAGCACGCTATGCCAATGATACACTCCAGCATGCCCTGATTGCCTCATCATGTGAAATGATGAAGGATAGGACTCCTACCACTACACAGATGAAGAAATAGTAGCAACAACCTTCACCACCTATGCAAACAATGAGGTCAGGTTCACAAACTATTGTAGAACACATCCACAAAATCTGATAATCACTCTTGAGCTAGCAAGAGCAATCTGGAGGGACCGGTGGAGGAGAAGACCCTTTATTCTATCGCCCTATAATGAGCCACCTAGAGCAAGTGGCTTGACCAATCAGTTTGCTAGAAAGAGCAAGGCCGATGTTCTCCACCACCCAAATGCAAGTGCTAGCAAGAAAAGATCCTAGTATCTAAGAGGTAACAATATCAACTCAATAGTTATTTCCTAAAATTTCAAGGAATGCCGCTACCTTCTCGGTATACTTGGAGGATGGCGAGGGGGCAACAGTCTTGGTGATGCAGCACCAAGAATAGGAGATTATAGCCGAAGTGGTTGTTGATACAATTGCTATGATTCTCAACACACTGGCGGCACCTATACCAAACATACATGGACTTCAAGATGAACAGGCATCTACCGAAACCTCACATAGCAAGATTGATGTAGCAAAACATGAGGAATTGTTAGACCAATTGGTGGGAACTAGGCAACCGCTTCTGGATGTCTTTGACCTTCCAGATAACATCACTGCAACCTAGTCAGAGCTGCTCTCAGCAAGGGGTAAGAGCCTCATTTTAGAAGGGCAACTTGAAGCTGCTCAAGCTACTTGTTAATGCTTGGCAATAGAAGTAGCCCAACTAAGAATCCAACTTGCCGATCTAGCTCTCCTCAACCATGAGCTCACCAGAGATGAAGTTTTTTAACAACTTCAAATCAAACTTTAGATAGTTGAGGATGAGCAAGAGTCGACGATCCTTAATAAGTCCTTGGTAGATGCTCATGCATATCACTTAAAAAAGAACTTGATAGAGGTTCGCCAGGAGAACATCAGGTTGATTGCGAAAGTCCATCGACTGCATAATGTTGGTGCTGAAAATGAGCACATGAAAAATTTTATTCACCAACAGTAGCAAGAGCTAGCTAGGGTGAATGCTGACGTGAGAAGGTTGACTACTGAGAACCAAAATCTATCCATTGAGGAGGTTTGAACTTTGTGACGGAAATCTACCATCGAAAGTTTTGCTTGGAAGAATGAGGCCCTAAAATTTGAAAAAGTCAAGAATCATTATAGGAACCAAGTGGGATTGCAAAAGGAAGTAAATGAAAAATAGATTCATGTTGCAAAGGCTAAGATGAACCAAATGCTCCAATAGCTTCAAGAGGGAGGCGAGGTATGGTAACCTATTTTTGATGGGTTGAATGCCTACAATTAAGTTGAAATCTGCCTCAAAGAGTTGTAGATTAAGTAAATGACAGAATATATGGAGCTTGTCAACCTTCACTATGCAAACTTGGCTATGCTCATAGCCAAGAGACCATAGTCTAAATTGGAGAAGCAAGTGGCTACCTCGTATTCTCTATATGAGGGCAAGTTCCAAGCGCACAAAGAAACAAAGCAAAAATTAGAAGTAGAAAATGCAGAACTCGAGGTTCTCCACACGCGATTTGAAGGACAATGTATGGTCGTGGAGAACTTGGCCCATCAAATGACTAACTACCAGTAGCTACAAACATCAATTCAAGCATTCAACATTGAACAGAAACAGTTCACAACCTGGTTTGTCAACTTGAAAGAACTCTTCCCCGCGCTATCGTGCCCTTGGGAGGTTCCAATCCCAGTGCACATTGGTGAAGCTACCTGGATGATGAATGATCCTAGAAGCAAGAAGGAAAAAATGAAGGTCCTTCTGGAGGCTTTTTGGTTACCTCCAAAAGTTGCAGCTACTATGGGACAGCCATCATTCATGCCACTGCCACTGCATGGGCCAAATGTTGGTGAAGGTCCATCGAAACCACCACCACCAGGGACAATGTGATCTTCTTTAGCAATTTTTGCATCCTTCTACACGGTAGAGACTCCAAGATCGATAGGGTGTTCAATTTTTTCTTTGAACACCACCATTTTGTAATTTTTCCTCCTCTGTACACTCGAGCAGTTGGTAAAATTGTTGTTGTGTCATGTGTGTGTGTCAAGTCATGTGTGTTGTAAATAAAAGTCCATACCTTCCAAATTGTAGAGTAACTCGAGGATGATCTTTTACTCAGTCATGGGGGTATGATGAAGTGTCATTAGTCAATGCATCAACTAGGTCATGTATGCGTAGCCACGTCAACATACCTCTGTTGACACATCCTTCCATGCATCGACATGGCCCCGTTTACACAGAGCCTATTCCAACCTGTAAATAAGAGGGCTTCTGCCTCACTTAGGTACCTTTTTGTTAGTTGTAGCAAAGCTCTTGTAGTTTGTTTCCATGAGAGTTAGAATATTTTCCAAGTGCCCATAGTAGGTGTAAGAAAGGTGTCTGGCTCTTTATTCGAGCATTAATGTATCTGAGCCCATTGGTTCCATTGCCAAGGATGGTGCTAGTTATTTAGCTTGGTTAGATCATACAAGATCGTTGTAACAAGTATTAATGATATATCCTTTAGAAAAGAAATTAAATTCAATTCAATTAAGTTACACACAGTTCACAATCATCTCTCTCTCACAAGACTATGATCCCACAACCACTAATGAGGTAATTCATTGGAGAACCAACAAAATTTATGATGAAGATGAAGTTTGGAGTACTCAATCTTATGTAGGAGTTTCATATGTTCAAGGACACCTGAACGATACTTAAGAACTTTTTTCATCCAACATAAATATCTCTAGTGAGGATGGGACATCCCATAGAATGAGGGGGCCCAAAAGGCCTAGGACCTTCTCAATAACTAACAAGAACTTACTTAGGGATGATTGGAAGACTTACAAAATTCATAACAAGTTTTATAGTTCCTCCTCTTCCTCTACTCCTTCAATGTTAGATTGTGACATGGATGACTATCTTTCAAGCGATCGACATAGAACTAAAAATCGATCTCATAAAGAAAATCAAGAATGCCAACATCGTCCTAACTCACAAGCTCACAACCTACTTAGTGACAATGCACCCCTGCTGGCCACTAAGAGCCTAACACCTATACAAGAGGTTTTTCGAATATCCTACAGGAATCGCAAAGAAAGCCATCTACCTAGGCTTGATTTAAACAACTTTTCCAAGTTTTCAAGAGGCTATTATTTAGATCCGCAACAACATTTACAAGCCTTCTACAATGCCTGTACATGGAATAATATTGATAATGGGTGGCAAAAACTTAAGTTCTTTCCTATGACACTTGTTGGCCAAGCAAAAGTATGGTATAGATCATTAAAACTAAATTCAATTCGATGTTGGCCAACAATGGTAAAACTCCTTAACGAAAGATATCAAACTTATGCAAGAGTGTCGGCCTTGAGGAAACAAATCCAAGAGTGGAAAAAAGCACAACATGAACCCTTGGAGATGGCCTTAGATAGATATTATGCATTGTTAAACAACTGTCCAGGCCATGAGTTCTCTAAGGAAAGGCTAATGTACCATATCATTTATGGGCTTCATGATGAAACAAGAGAGATCCTAGGGATGTATTCCCAAGGTCAACTATACAAACTATGAACCCATCAATTCCAAGATCTTATTAAGCAAGTAGCAAAAGAAGAAGGAGAAATGGCTAGATGGGAGAGTATTGAAAAACATCAACAAAACCAAAATCTCAACTTAATAGAGGTCCATAATCACAAAAAGAAGAAATCAACCTATCTCAAGGAGGAAGAACCATCTTTGCCAGTACAACAATCATTGGATGAAATCGAGGCAAAGATCAATAAGATGCTGGAATGGATGCATAAAAAGTGTGGAGAATATATAAATATTATTGGAGATAGAGTTTTGACAACCCAAGAAGTAGGAGAAAATATCATTAGACAATCGGAAAGAAGGGATGAGATAAATAAGAGCTCAAATTCCAATCATACGTATGAATGTAACATTTGCCTGTATGATCACCCCAAGGGCCAATGCCCAATCTTGTTACATTTATATGAGCATTGGGGAAGCATGTTACACCTAGAATTCATACAAAGATATTGTGTTCGATCATAGTGGCAACAATCCCAGTAGTGGGGGAAGCCATCCCTAAATTGGGAACATCCTTCATATCATCTGAATTCAAATGCTTATCTAGTCCAACATCCTATTTCCCCAACTAGGTCAACATACTCTATCTTGCCGCATTATTATTCTCCTCAGTACTATCAGCCCATGTCCTTAACACAACCACCACCTTGTGTACCTTACACTTCTCCTAATGTTTAGCATTCTCATCCTTTCCCTCCTTCTACATCGCCACCAATGTTCCTAAAGATTTTTCACCACAACACCAACCCACAAACGTTACTTGTGCTGCTACTATCAATAGCAGTGGAGGTCCTCCACAACGTCGAAAGTGTTCTTTCTTTAAGCATGACCGTAGAAAGAGAAAACACAATTCTGAAACCACTACATCCATAAACGCGGCACAAGTTCAACGCTATGATGCATCTTCTTCCTTGAACTCAATGCCTCTTATTACTCTATCTAGGCCATCAATCAACACTCCAACCACCATGGGGCCCAATGAATACTGCCACATGGGAAGACACGTTGATCCTTGCATACCATCTTACCGTCGCNGGGGGTATCCTCCATTCTAACAATACAGAATTAATAAATGTTTTTCTGTTTCTTTAATTTTTCAACTTTTTGTTTTTTAGTTTTTCACCTTTTAATTTATTGTTTTATCTTTTTGTCTTTTTATCTTTTTATAAGTAATCTCATCTATAAATAAAACACTCATGTGACTCATTGGTTGAGGTGTTATTCTATGCTATCAAGTCTCAAGTGACTAATCATTTGAACAGCGAGCCCATCACATCCACCCAACCATTCTATTAATAACAGGTTCTACTTTGGGTACAATGATATTCTTGACATCATTAAAACTTAAATTAATTTTGTGTTCATTATTCCTAGAGTGAAAAAGGATGAACTAAGAGGGAATGGCTAGGGTGTGACATCAAGGGGACTTGTGGATTCTCCTTCGTGACATCTGTAGGTGCTATCATGCAGTTTGGTTGTACTAAGATCCTTATAGATCTAACGAAAAATGGAAGTAAGAGTAATCAAAAGGCACTCAATCAAGGAAACTCAATGTTATTCTAGGGGATCCCACTGAAAAGAAGTGCACCCATGCTTGAAGGTAGGTAGCTTCTCTAGATTAAACATTCAAAAAAAAAAGATCAAGAAGAGTGTGCCAAAGCAGCCACACACAAAAAAAAACAAAGAAGAATAAAAAGAAAAGATCAAGATCAAAGTGTTGCAAAGTAATTCCAAATCAGTCCTCCCTTGAAAAAAATGCCAAGTGATCATACACCTTACTGTCATGGTGCTCTTACTATTGTCTATCATTGGGAAAAAACAATGTGATGTCACTAATCAGAGGAATAGACTTGGTCCTGATTTTTGAGCGACAGGTTAATGACACATGCCTAGTATACGCAACCTAGTCAACGCATCGACTAATGACACTTCATCACCATGCATGAAGGTAGCCTTCTAGTAACATTGACATAGTAAAAATAGAATAAAATTACAGAATAACATTTCTAGGGGTTCCACTAGAAAGACATGTTACCCATGCCTAAAGGTACATGGCTTATCAAAAATCTCAAAATAAAAAAAATGTGCTATTAATAAACTCCTTCCTTGAACTACATTTCCAAGTGATAATACTTCTTGCAACAATGGTAGTCTTGTGGTTGTTAGTCTTGGGGATGATACAATGCAATGTCACTAAAAAGTGATTTGGACTTGGATTGGATCTTGGACAAAAAGGCTAATGATTACTTTAATCACATATTACACATAAGGATTCATTATGCTTATGGTAAGACACCTCACATTCTGATTTCTACAATCCCTTCTAATCCCATTCCATCTCAGTGGTGTATTTAATCATAATTCTATGGTTTTTTATAATATAGCATTATGTTTACACTCTAGCAATACTAACATGTATGTTTTGCAAGACAAGTATGTTCTACATTCAACTTCTTGAGTGCCTATGGACACTTTTAGACATAGTTATACAAGGACACTAAGGGCTAAAGCCTAGTGTGTGGAGAATCCACTTGTATAACTACCTCATACCTGACAACCAATTCCACATAATCTTGTGCCTTCCAGACACTTTAGCACTTAAAGATCACTTCCCACAAATTTTTAAAATCCGTCACTATGTTAAGAATCTTTAATCCATCTCGTATATACCCAATAAACTTTTGTTTTCCAAGAGTCCTTTCTTATGAGTTTTGAACACCAAACTTTTGAAATCCAAGCATCATCTATGATACATAACCCTTCAAATAGTCTTTATATCTTCTAAATTATCCAGTTGACTCAATTTTCCTTGAAAAATCCTCAAAAATCCAAAATTTTTCAAAGCTAACATCATAACTATGATGTCATATGACCTACGACATGAAAGCTACAATGTTGTACCAATGATGTTTTGCATATTAAAGTAGTATATACATGCATGGGGATTAGAAAAATTTTTCATTCTTCAATTTCATAAGAAGAAGAGTTTTGCAATTTTTCTAAGCTTTAGTAATCAAACTTCCCAATGCCATAACTTACATACCACAACTTTCATTTGTAAAATTCATAAATCCTATTGATCTTAGAGTGCTCAACTTAGTCATGGGGGGGTCTATTGCATGCACATAAAGATAATTAAGCTAAAGTTTTCTAGCACCTAGAGAACAATATAAAGAGTAAGTATAAGGATACAATAAGAATATCATAACTAATCAATCAAATTAAAGCCAAAGAACTTAATTAATTCTCCTAACTAACCATACCAATCATCTAAGAGCATAATAAGCGAAAAAAAACTATGAAAGTTCATAATAATTGAAAATGTAACAATTAGGGGTTTCTTATTGAAATTTCTCTAACTCTACAATCATGATAAAGATCGTAACTAATAAGAAATAATAAGAACTTGATCAAACCAAGAGTACAAGAAGGAATATAAACCGTTACAAACCAATTTGAATACCTTGGTAACCTTAGGTTCTTTATGATTGCAAATGAACACAAAGATGTCAACAATAGAAGGATCTTGACAACACAGTAGCCAAAGAGGAAGAGGTTGTGAGAGAAGTCAAGCAACAAAATAAACTACATAGGCTGAATATGTAGAGTAGGAGGCCTAGTCATTCAGTATCCACCAGCAAACTCCTACTACAAAACATTCAGCCCAAGTAGAAGTAGAGGGCCATAGCACCTAATGAGATGTGATATTGCATGCACTGCGATATTGCGTCGTCCCCTGCGATATCACAGTTCACCACCAAATCTATAAATAAGAGGCGGCACTCCTCTCATTTCTCATCCTAGGCTAAAAGTATGGAAACTCTGGTAGTTTGATCACTCCAGAGATAGAATATTTTCCATGTGCCTGCAGTAGGAGTCCCCAAGTGAATGGATCTTTATTCGAACAGCTTTGTACCTAAATGCAAGTTGTGTATGGTAATAAAGACGAGCTTTGTGGATAAACCTTGCAGTGCATGGAATAAGATTTATTACATGTTATTTCTTACCTATTATTTATTACCTACATTAGTGTGGCATAAGTACAACTTGATTACGAGCATTGACGAATGTGTACAGCTAATCAAGGAATCGACTGCTCATCATGATTAGTCTCTCTCACCCTCAACTCCTAGAATGCGGGATGAGTACGACTTGATTACAAACATCTATGGGTGTGTACGGCTAGTCAAGGAATCAGCTACTCATCACGTTTAGGCTAGTTAGTGCCTCAATACGACCACTTCAAGCACGTGCATTACGTGTGGTGATCCCAATAACGATTAGCGTTTGGTAGCCATAGTTGCATAGTTCAGGGTGTGTACGGTAAGTGGGAATGAATGTCGATGCTAGTTAATGTAGACTTAGTCCTTAGTTAGAGTTAGTTAGCTCTCTCAACCCTTCACCTTAATAGCATAGGGAAAAAACCATAAAAGACCATAAAAATCATATACCTCGGACTTACTTAACCATACACCGTGACAACAACAAGTAAGTCTGGGAAGACAACGAATGATTAACCCCAAGTGTTCCATGGGGCATCTAGGCATTTAGTCTATAGAGTTCGACAGGATCACGTGTGCTACACTAGTTTCGTATGGTTAAGTGTAGGGGTACCTCACCACTCATCATTGGCGCCGTTGCCAGGGACGAAGTGTTTGTGCACCAAATAGAACATAAGGGATATTACTCACATCGTTGTGAGCCTTAATGAACGTTTGGGTTAATCAAGATAAAAATTTATATAACGGTGAATTAGCACACCAATAAAAATGCCTTCTTCTCATAAGAGAAACTCACCACCTAAGGACTACACACAAGACAGTCGACATGATAGAAAACATAACCCAAATCAGCCAAGTCCTAAACAATATAAGATGACATATACTCATCCCAATGAGTATATTCCTAATTTTACTTTTATTCTCCATCAGGATGAACAGCTGCGGTGGAGAGATTTGCAAGGTAACATTGTGTTACCCTCAGATCGATCAATCTCTCACATGCTTTTCCGTGCCTTGGCACAGATAGGCATGACCGAGCTAGGCATAACCAACCTATATGCGGAATACATTGCAGAGGACTTTGACATGAGGGATTATTATCCCATAGATGCCCAACATATGAGAGACTTAAGGCAGGAGAGTCAACATGCACTGTTGAAGGGCAAGGTCCCGCATGTCCTTAGCGGAATAGGAGATGAGGAACCCCTGGTCATGGGTTCTTTAACAAAATATGTTCCCCCTTCTAACGACGGTGAGGAGGTTGGGTATCAGAATCTACGATCAACAATACATATCCTTGGTTCTGATGCCTGTGAACACCAGCTGTTCACAGAAGGAACAACCACTTATGCTAAGGACGAGCACTTAGATCGTCACCACGATCGGGGCTGTAGCAATCGAAGAGAAGGCAAGAAACATCATCATGGCAATGGTTCCCCTTCTTCTTCTCCTTCATCCCATCACTCATCCTCTCCTTCCACATCTGGGCACAACCACCATGAACATAAAGGTGAGGATAAAGGTAGGAAAAATGAAAGACCTCGACGGGAAAGTCAAGAGAGAGGACGTAGGGAGAGTAGGGAACAACGCAGACATCATAGGTGTCATGAAAGAGATGATCATGATGAGCCCCTACTCGCAACCTGAAGTATGCTTGACATTACCAAGGCAATTAGGATTCCCACAAGGCATTTAAGAGATAGTCGGATCAAACGATTAGACATGAATAACATTCCACGATTTGATGGAGGATACAGTGCTGATCCACAAAATCATTTACGGGCATTCCACGATGCCTATGCCTTGCAGAATATAGACAGTGAGTGGAAAAAACTTAAGTTGTTCCCAAGGACACTCACTAAGGAAGTAGAGAGCTGGTACTAGTCCTTAGAACCGAAAACCATTAGGATGTGGAGTACGATGCTAGAACTATTCAACGAAAAGTATCAAACGTACTCTAGAGTGTCCAATTTGCATAAGCAAATCCAAGGCTGGATGCAAGGTACTCATGAACCCTTGGATGCTACCATGGCCCGCTACTCCACATTGTTACATTGTTGCTCGGGCCATGGGTACGCTCAGCGGGATCACATCGTGGATGGGCTAAGGCATGAAACTAAAAGAACCCTTGGAACTTACGCCCAATGGAGACTCTCACAACTTAGAGCCCATGAAGTACATAGCTTGTTGGAACAAGTAGCAAAAGAAGAAGGTGAGCTATGCAAAAGGGAAAGTGCAGAAGAGTATAACCGTGATCCCTCCCTTCGAAATAAGAGAGTGAATTTTTGTGATGAAGAGGATGAGTCACCAATTGAAGAGTTGGTGAACCGGAAGATCTTTCCACTTCAAAAGCTCACAACCGAAATAGCGGCTAAGGTAGACAACGTATGGAGTTCCTTAGACTCAAAAATTGAAACTGTCTTAAAAATTGTAGAATAGTCTAAGGTAGAACAAAGTAGTGACAAAGGTAAGAAAAAGTGGAGAGATTTAGGCCCTGCACATAACAAGGGTAAGGAAAAAATCACTAACTCCGATGTGGTTGTGGATTCGAATTCAGACAATGACGGTGGATGTGAGATCTGCCATTATGACCATCCTAAGGGGTGTTGCCCCATCATCTCACATCTATAAGACCCTAGGGTATATGCGCTTAATCCAAGACTCAACCAATGGCAAACACCCTGAAGGTTACCTTATCCACAAGGTAATCCAAGGCAATTCCACCAACCCTGAACATATTATCCAAGTGGAACTCCACCACAGCCCATCGGATAGCATCAGTAGTGGCAATACCCACAGTCATGGGGGATGCCACAGTACCCTTACCAGTAGCCTGATCCTTATGGATAGTATGTGCAACAACCGATTTCTCCAAGTGACTCTATGAGTCACACAACCCCCAACCGTCACTACCAAGTTTAGGAGTACTTCATAAGGACTCCTTCTCCTCCGGGAGACACTCTAGACCCACACCATCCTCCTAATCCATCCGCACCTCTTCCATCATAAGTAGTTCCCATAACACCTCCTGCTCCAACAATGCAAGGGGAACTTCCTCCTCAACCGTAGCAATTTCACACTGCGAGAGCTATAAATATCCAACCTGCTATTGGTTTTGACAACTGTAAAAAGAGAACACCTTACTTCAGAACCAAAAGCCTAGACAAACTCTTGCAACAATAAGTGGTTGGGGCCATGTACACTCCTCCACCATCTAACACTTCGAAGCACCTTTCAGTCCAATAGAGCTTAAAGCATACAGTTATGTTAACACATACCATAACTGACTAGATCAAAGTAGGCCACCTTCCCAGGAAACTAACTAATCCTAGGAGTCCCTTAATCTATTTACAAATCACCAAAAATAAACCACATAGGGCTCTTCTTGACTCAGGTTCCAGAGTTAACTTAATTTCACGAGAGATGTATCATGCCTAAAACCTGCCCCAACTTAAGAAGAGCAACATTCAACTAGAGCTGGTAGACCAGTCCATCACCATTCCCTTGGGATTGGTGGAGGACATCATTACCACTGTGTGTGGTTGATCTTACCTAGCTGATTTTCTGGTGATCGAAGTTAACAACAATGAAGGGGACTTTCCAATTATAATGGGAAGGGCATGGCTTAGTATAGTAGATGCATGCCTTAGGATCCACGATCTTTCCTTGGAAATTTCTAAGATAAACATATGTGGAAAGATTAAGAAGAGGAAAGTTCCATGCATCACATACAGTGATTCATCGGGTGATGACATGGAGGAAATGCCTCCATGTAATAGGTGTGCTCTTAAAACATTGAAACAAAGATGCCTGTATGTAGCAACCACACAACCAGTAGAAGACACCCCATGGTTGACAGCTAATACAAGGAGTAGAAAAATATGCATGGAATGAACTGAGAAAACCCATGCCAATAATGAAGGCATAGACACATTGGAATATGAGCGTCACCAACTTCCACCCCTTAATCTAATATCATCATTTGGGAGAAGTTGGACACTTTTAAGAAACTCAAATAGGCGCTCATTATTTCAGATCTCTCCCTTTCCACTCAGTCATGGGGGAGATGGCCACCTATGCTAATCATATGGGGCCCTCAGTTCTTTTTTAATTTTTTTTTTACACATTTTTGTTTTACAACATTTTTGTCTTACACATTTTTGTTTTACAAATTTCTTTAACTTTTCTAATTTTTGTTTTACAACATCATTATACTTTTTCCACTTTTTGTGTGTGTGTATGTGTGATCCACCCTGTAAGTTTGTCCCATAATAAGTGTTCAAAATGATGGTATGAATTGTTCTCATATTGATTGCTAATGTTTGGTTTTTACCTTTCAGTCACAATGTTGATACTAAGGTATGTTCTTTTGATATGGCAGGCAATGAGATTACTTCATCCATCCATCCATCCACCAATTTCTATGGTTTCTCTCGGCTTGGAAATGTATAGTCCCTTCTTAATAAGAACTTAAATGAATCGGTGACTGGGCATTTCTCAAACTAAGGAAGGACTCATGGATTGAAAAGAGTGTGACTTCAAAGGAACTTGATGCTTTTGTGTTGATCATTCTCTTAGATGCTTGAATGTTTCTTCTTGAGTTTTCTACTATTCCGATGTTACCCAACTATCGTAAGCTGAGATAATAAAAATAAAAAGTCTTTGCATGGTGTGGTTCTCACGCATAAAAACACAAAACAAAAAAAAACAAAGAAATTGAGAATTCAAAGCACACCCCTTAGAAAGAATAAATATTTGGACTACATGCACTAGTTATGGAACCAAAAGTGTTCCCTCTAACTAAGGCCCTTCTCGCTTCCCATTCTCTCCTTTGTTTCATCAGAATGGTGGTGGCTCTTAGGGAGTGCATTCTTGTTGTCCCAATGGATGGTTTAACTGAATGCATTGATGTGAAGTCACTGGATGTGGTTGGTTTGAGGCCGGAGTTGGAATGAGAATTGCTAAGTCACATTAATCATAAAACACACAAGGGGCTATACACCACCTTGTCCTTGGGCTTCCATTCCATTTTCTTCTCTCCATCCTTCTCTCCATTATTCACCTCATTACCGATTGTATCATTAGTGTATATATTTTGGTTGATGCATTGTTTTCTTTTTGGTAAATTCTTGTGGTTAATACTTTAACTCTTGTTCCAAATGACATTCCTAGGGCCTACGGACTCTTTGAATGTGGGTTTGTCAGGGCATTAAGGGCATGAGCCTACTTTGGGGAGGACCCACTGACATTCCTATTTGGAGCATTAGTTAAATTCTTTCCCCTAACATTTTTGCAATTAATTTTCTTTTGTTCATTACCATCTTGACATCCATTTCATCGATGCCATAGTTGTGCCTTTTTACGTATCTTTCTTACTCCTTTTCTTTTTCCATTCTAACGCTACCAGAGGTTCACGATTAGTCATGGGGGTACAGGGCCTAATTTTTTTGATTTTCTCCTAGTCTCAAAATTTTTGATTTTCTTCCTAACCCCTACACCTTCAGTAGTCATCATTAATATATTCCTAGATCCATATCAGCCATACCACAACCTAGCCAATGAGTTTACACCAAAGCAAGGTATCAATTACATGATGATTCAATTACCCTTGCTAATATACAATTGTGTTGTGTGTGCAGATGGCGGACATGCAACAACAGATTGGATCTGGAGCAAACACTTGGAATGGAGTAGTGTTGAAGTAGCTATACAAGGAGCAAGATCGATGACATGCTTACGAATGGACAACGAAGGCGCAATCTTGGCATTGGCAGTAGCAACACTTCTTTCTCTCTCTCTTTCTCAGCTGCCAACTAAGGCCTAATGTCATTATAATAAGGTGTTCACCCTTGCTGTCATGAACACGAATTTTGTCAAGTCTTGTAATAATGATCTGTTCACATGTCATCCCATTAGTTCCATTCCCCTCAATAATTCCATACCTACTTGATATTATTGTAAGGAACTCGAGGACAAGTTTTCATTCAATCATGGGGGTATGATTAGACGCAATATCGCATGCACCGCGATATCGTGGCCGTTGCAATATCGCGGTCCGTCATCAAATCTATAAATAAGAGGCAGCACTCCCCTCATTTCTCATCCTAGGCTAAAAGTAGGGAAAGTCTAGCAGTTTGATCACTCCAGAGATAGAATATTTTCCATGTGCCTGCAGTAGGAGTCCCCAAGTGAATGGATCTTTATTCAAGTAGCTTTTTACATGAACACAAGTTGTGTATGGCAATAAAGATGAGCTTTGTGGATAAACCTTGCAGTGCATGGAATAGGATTTATTACATGTTATTTCTTACCTATTATTTATTACCTACATTAGCGTGGCATGAGTACGACTTGATTACGAGCATTGACGAATGTGTACAGCTAATCAAGGAATCGACTGCTCATCATGATTAGTCTCTCTCACCCTCAACTCCTAGAATGCGGGATGAGTACGACTTGATTACGAGCATCTATGGGTGTGTACGGCTAGTCAAGGAAT
>MNCI01022170.1:183744-208815 GCA_015680685.1 Gnetum montanum | reverse complement strand
GATGCTAGTTAATGTAGACTTAGTCCTTAGTTAGAGTTAGTTAGCTCTCTCAACCCTTCACCTTGATAGCATAGGGAAAAAACCATAAAAGACCATAAAAATCATATACCTTGGACTTACTTAACCATACACCGTGACAACAACAAGTCTGGGAAGACAACGAATGATTAACCTCAAGTGTTCCATGGGGCGTTTAGGCATTTAGTCTACGGAGTTCGACTAGATCACACGTGTTACACTCGTTTTGTATGGTTGAGTGTAGGGGTACCTTGTCACTCATCAGCACCTAAACAGGGACAACATCTCACGTTGTCTAATGACTGCCTCTAAGAAATTCAAGAGAAATATATAATGTCCATGATCATCATGGAGTTGAAATTTGGTCCATTCATGGAGTTTGCTCTAGAAGCTATTAGAACACAACTCCAGGAGTCTCTGTTATGGCCAACACTATCCAACAATGTTGAATGGTACCTAGGAGAGGTATATCAATTTTGGTAGAATAAGAAAGATGATACCATAGTAAATATTGAAGGGGTCTTAGTGTCATATTTAGTTGAGGCCATAACAAAGGCCTTAAATATACCAAGCATCAAAGCCAATGTTGCACAAATTTCCACAAGGTCCAACACTGATGCCAAGAAGTTATGGCTATAAAGAGCTTATGGGAAAGAAGATAAAGATTATAGCAAGCTCACTATGGAGAAAAATATTTATTTCAAGATTAGAACCTACCAATTATTCTCAACAAAAAGGCTCAATCAAATCTCTACATATGCAACTCAAGAAAGTGCAATTTTGATGGAAAATTTTAAAACTAACATCATCCATTTGCTCTTCCTAGAGATCTAGAGGTATTTTGAAGAAAAGAACATAGTGAAACTAACACTGCCATTCCATTTCCCTATTAGGAAGCCATGCAAGAAAGTGGTGATCCTAGACTACTCTAATGATGTTCCACAAAAGGCCCAAAATGCATCCTACACTAAAATATGAAAAAAAATGCCACTAAAGAAAGATCAGCTAGAGTAACTAGTAGGCATTAAGGGTGCTTCAGGATCTACACCAATCTATAAAATTCCAACTACCAGCCAACAATAGCAAGTAGGATCCAACAATCAACCACCTACAAGTGATAGACCTAAACAAGAAGTACCACCACCACCACAAGATTACAAATCCTCAATGAGCCATCTACATCAAATTACAAAGACTATTAGATAGGGAGCATGGGAGGGCTTAGTCGTGTATAGAGTCAAAGAAAGATCTATAAGGCCTATAGTTTCATAGACCCTACAAGTAGGCAAGTATCATTATAGGTAGGAGAAGAGGAGGACAAGGCATAACAAATTTTGGGAAATGATACATGCTTGCAAGTAATGCTAGAAACTAGTGAAGGTGTCACAGTGGTGGTCATGCAATACCAGGATGCAATAGGAGTAAAGAAGGTAATTACTGATCATATTAAGATGTCATTCAATGTTCTCGTTGTGCCATCGGTCAATATTTCTAGAGCTAGAAATGCTCGAATGCTATCTAGTGCCTCCATGATGATCACAAAACATGAAGATGTACTTGACAAACTACTACAAATAGGCCTAGTGATATCACTGTAGTGTAATCTGGTCTAATATCAATAAAAGGAAAGCTAGTGATGACAAAAATAAGGGCAAAACATGCTAAGAATGAAGTGCAGAGGCTACAGGAAGAATTGGTGGCTCTAAGAGAAGAAATAAATGACCCTACATGATTTGTTATCCATAACTAGCTAGAGCAATACAAAACTAACTAAGGAAACTCATAATTAGGAACATACAAGTAGAGATGGAAAGAAAGAAGGTTGTGTGGAATGCTTTAGTAGTAAAATCCCAAACATACACACATGCTAAAGCTCTCACTACTCTTGAAGAGGAGAATAAAAAACTTATTATCGACAACACAAGGTTGACTGATATTGAGAAGAATGTTCTTGAGAAAAGCATCCATTAGCTAATAGAATAGTTCATTCAATTCAACCAAGACCTAAATAGATTGGCCTATGAAAATAGGATCCTATCAATGAAGGAATTATGTGCCATTAGACAAAAGTCTACTATTAAAATAAGCGCATAGCAGAACAAGGTTAAGAAACATAAGAAGCTCAAAGAACATTTCAAGGACCAAGTGGATATGTATAAATAGATAAATGAAAAGGAGATCTAGATGTCCAAGGCCCAAATCAATTTCATAACTACTCAAACACAAAATTGGCAACCTATCCTGGATAGCCTAGCCCACATTCACTAGGCCAAGATAAAGAACAAAGACCTGTAGATTGAAGACATGAAAGAATATATAGGGTTAGCTAATCTTTGATATGCTAACTTGGCCATGTTGATAGTAGGACAACCTCAAAATGAGCTCGAGCAACAAGTAGTAGCCATAATATGTCATGTACAAGAAGTTTGTTGATCAAAAGGATGCTCTACAAAAACTACATGTCATAAACTCTAATCTTAAAATGATTAAGGCTAGCTTCCAAGGATACAAGGATGTTGCAGTAGACCTAGCATGCCACATGATAGACTATCAAGAATTAAGAAAGATGGTTAGGACTTTTGAATAAGAACAATGAAAATTTGTGGTGTGGTACATCAAAGCCAACAAAATTTTCTTACAACTCCCATGCCCATGGTATGTTTAGACTCCATCTAATATTGATCAATTTTCATGAATAGTAACTAACCCTAGGATGGAGAAATAGAAGCTTTAGGTGCTAATAAATAGATACCAATTTTATAAGCCTAATGACAAGGGGAAGAATTTGATGGAGGAGCCTTCACCACCCAGAACTTAAGGTCTATATCAAGCTACTTTAGTTTTTGCTTTTATTTTGTTTGTCAATTGTTAACTATGTCCAATTTTTATAAAAGCACCAATGCAACATTCAGAGTCATGTAAATAGTTAAGTCATGGTAAGTCAAGTCCACCTCCCAAATTTTGTAAGGAACTCTATCCTCATTTTTTTTAACTTAAGGATGAGTTTCTAGTCAATCATGGGGATATGATAAAATCATTTTTCTTCACAAATGCAATATTGTATCAACAACATCATAGTTCATGCTATGTCATCATTGATACGATGTCTCAGGTGTTATGTAGCCCTATAAATACCAATACTTGGGTGCACAAGAAACAACAATTTTCATTTTACTCTTACCCAAACTATTGTAGTTTCATTTCATAGTTTTAGCAATAGTGTGAATGCCTACAATGTGGTGCTAAGCAGTTAACCAAGTATTTATTCAAGTAAATTGTACTTGACACAATTTATGACCAGCAATAAAGATCAAGAGTATTTTACATCATTGCAACATTACTTAGATCTTTTGTTCTATTACTTAGCCTAATTTTCTTGTTTTCTTAGTTTAATCATTTACATTTCAAAGTACTTTACTTTTATGCTCATTAGTAAAGTACAATGGGTATGACTATTTTCAAGCATTAAGTATAATTGTTCGATAACCTAGTAGTGGTCTCACTTGATTCGCTTAGTAGTGATTCCACTTGGTAATCCTAGTGGCAATGACATGAGCCCAAGGTGCATACTGAAAACTATGACTGGATGCTCATTGCTACTAGGATAAAGTAGATTTACTTTACAATAATTACTTAGATTTAGATTTCTATTCTAAACTCTCATCATATCTGTAACTAGGAGTACAACATTATCTATCATATGTCTCATTGAGAGTTAAACCATATGCTTGGACTTCACTAACTCAAAGTAGGAAGACAACAATCACAAACTTACTATAAAATCCTAGCATATTTACATTCTTCATCCATGAATTACGATCTTGTCACAAGTCAATACTTATGACTTGTATGGTACAATGTTGGGATACACCACTACTCATTAGACACCTACCCACCCACCCCTTCCACTCCCCATCCAATGATGTTCTAGGTTGGACTATATCTTAGGATGTACCTATATCACAATTATTTTTGGGTTCTAGTTGGTTAATTATCCTTGAACAATCCATTGAAACAATACTATTCTCCATCCCCTTGATTCCAAGAATGTAAATCCTATGGGATAAGATATCCATGTTTTTAATTATTTCCATACATCATGTAATAACATCCCAAACATGATATATGATGTTTTGAAGTAAATTGATGAATAAAAGTGCATGACTATTTTTGTAAGAAATTTTAAATCTCTTGTGAGTGAAGGGGAGAAAACATATAATATTTATTTCTTTCATATATGTTTAGTCAACATGAAGTTCCATTTAATTTATTACATGAAAAGAATAGAAATTACAATCATAGGTAATCAATATAATAAGTCACAAAATAACATACCTAAGATTGAAGGAAAGTGTTAGATGATAACATATAATGTCCATGCTTAACCTATCTCATGATGTGATGTTTAAGTACATTATAATGAAGAACATAATCAATTATGTAAAGTTACACCAAATATGAAAAGTTATAATTAAAAAGGTATGATAAAAAAACCTATATACACTCAAAGTCATCTAATGAAACATAACTAAGTATAACCAATATGGAGTAAGATGAAGTACCAATCTATGTATAAAGAAGAATAGATGGGATATTTTTCATGTGAGGAATGAGTTGTAGAATCCAAGCTACATGGGACTTAAATGAGCTTGGAAGTAAAAGGTGTTTGCATAACAATAACAAAAAGATGTGTCAAGTAGAAGATACATAGAAAATACCATTGTACATTCATGAAAAATAACAATTCATTTTATCTAATCAAGTCCAAGAATTAGGTATAACACTTATTGAAAAGTGAATGTGGATTAAGCCTATTTACCAACTATAAACACTAATAAAGAAGGATGAAAACTTCATTCATGATATATTTGAATGATGAAACCCAAAGTTGCAAGAAGGTCAATGAAGGTATGATTTATATATACAAAGAACTTAAGAAAAAATCTACTACTAAGGAGAGAAGCTATGGTGAAAAAACGATAGATAGAATGACTATATTACCATATGTTTCATACAAGATCATAGTGAATAGTGGCAAGCTTCTAATTAATGAGTTGAGTAAGTGAAGAAAAATTCCTAGATAGAGGAAAAGTGCATGGAAGCAAACAAAATGATTATAGTAGTAATGATGAAATTCATGAAAGATGGGAACATTCATTTCATATAAAGAAGATAGAAATTCTAATAATAGAATAACTTATGATTGAAATCACTATTGATGAGTCATGGTTGGCTACGTCAATGCAACCTCGTCAATGTAGGGCCTATTCTTACCTATAAATACATGCTCACCAGCCACATGTATGGCATCAGTCAATCATAGTATAGTGAAGCTCTCATAGTTTTTCCATTTGAAAGTTAAAATATTTTCCCGAGTGCCCATAGCATGAGTCATTGAGTGTATAGATCTTTATTCAAGCAATATTGTACCTAAGCATGATAGTGTGTGCAACAATAAAAATGAACTTCTTGATAAACCTTGCAACATTCTAGATAGTTTAAATGTTTCATTTATGCATTTAAAATGATAAAAATCATATGTTTCGATTACACTTTACCATACCTTTGAGCTTTAGAAGTGTAACTAGGAAGATAACGACTAACCTTAGGGCAAGATTCACTTCCTAGAAGACTAGTGCACTGGAAACTATAAAGTTCATAGAATTTGACTGAATCACATGTGAACGCTTTGTGATTCGTATGGTTGGACATAAGGGTACCTCATCACTCATCATTCGCACCATTGTTAGGGACTTTGTTTGTTGAAACATGCACTATCTAGGATGAGTGAGCATTATGAATATCATTAAATAAACCTAAGATCAACATCACTTCCACATGACCTCTAATTACAAAAGCACACTAATTATTTTATTTATTGCAAAATTTCTTCTTTCCATAGGCATAAAGATGTCAAACCATTAGTCCCACAAGAGTGCAAGGTGCTATATACTCATCTAGATGAGTATATACTAGACTTCACATTCATCCTACATTAGGATCAACAATTGCAATGATGTGATATGGAGGGCAACATTATATTGTCCCCCGATCGATCTGTGCCAGTGATGCACTTTCAAACTTTTAAGAGGTTTGGCATTCTAGATCTTCATGAGGAATATGTTTTGAATGGTTATGACACTCGAGACTACCATCCCACTAAAACACAATGCAGGAGAGATCAACACCAAAAGAAGCATCATGAGTTTACAAAGGGAAAATACTTCACTATCCCCTTGTTCCTGCTAAACCAAGATGAAAATGTGAATCCTTCCCTTGAGGATTATTGACATGAAGATTCTCCACCCTCTATTATTGGTGATGAGAGTGTGGCCCTGAACCTATGATCCACTTTTCATAAACCAGGTTCAAGAAAAAGTGACAATCAAGGTAAGGACTCGAGTAAACATCATGATGGCAAGGGATCTAAGGATGGTGGTCATAATGAGTGAAGAGGTGGTGGTGGACACTATAGTGGTGGTGGCAGTCCATCTTCCTCTTCATCCTCTTCATCTAATTCTAAACATTCCTCTTCATCTTCTAGTTCTAATAGAATCCATTAGAGAAATAATCATGATGAAGATGATTAATGGGAAAACAATGATCATAGATCCCACCAAGAATGAAGGGATGATAGAAACCATCATTGGCATCATCAACAAAATCATGATGATGAGCCTTTGTTAGCAACTTGAAGCATGCTTAACATTGCAGAGGTAGTTAAGATTCCAACTAGGCATGTGAAAGATAGTTGGATCAAGTGCTTAAACATGAAAAATGTCCCAAGATTTGAGGAGGGATACAACTCTGATCTAAAAAATCATCTACAAGCTTTCCATGATGCCTGTGCCTTATAGAACATTAAAAATGATTAGCAGAAACTCAAGTTCTTCTCCAAGACACTAATCAAGAAAGCTAAAAGATAGTACTAGTCCTTAGAGTTGAAATCTATCCACCTATGTAGTACAATGCTTGAGCTATTTAATGACAAATACCAAACATATTCCATAGTGTCCAACCTGAGAAGGCAAATCCAAGGCTAGAAACAGGGTACACATGAACCCTTGGATGCTACCATGGCTAGATAGTATTCTCTCTTACATCGATGCCCTGGCCATGGATATTCTTAGAGGGAAGAACTTTACCACATCATCAATGGGCTTAGAGCAGAAATAAGTAGAACTCTTGGGGTTTATGCCCAAGGGAGACTCTCTAAATTAAGAGATCATTAGATCCAAAGGCTTATAGAGTAGGTAGTAAAAGAAGAAGGTTAGTTGCAAAAAAGAAAAAGTGCATAAGAGCATAATAGAGATCCTTCCATAAGAAAAAAGGAAGGTCCAATTCTGTGATGAGGAGGATGCACCACTTGATGAAGTGGTAAATAGAAAAACCTTGCCTATATAAAAATATGTTTCTAATATTCTGGAAAAGGTTGACAAATTATGCAACTTGTTGAATGAGAAATTCAAAACTACTATGAAAATTATAGAAGCATCCAAAGAACAAAATAGTGATCATGAACACAAGAGATGAAAAGAAGCTAAACATGCCTACCAAAGAGGTAAGGGCAAGGCTACTACAGTAGAAGAAGTTATGAAAATTGACTCTAATGATGATACTAGTTGTAACATCTGTCAATACAAACATCTAAAGGGGTGTTGCCCTGTGCTGTCACACTTACAAGAGTTTGGGATGTACGCATTGAATCCCTGACTAACATATAGGCAAGCACCTAAACGATTGTCTTATCCTCAAGGCAATCCAAGGCAATCCCACCAACAATAATAAGCTTATCATCCAAGTAGAGCTCCACCACAACCATATGAGCAATACCAGCAATGGCACCAACCACAATCATGGGAAATGCCACCACCAAGGCAGTAGTACCTTTATAGACAATTAGATCCATATGGGTACTATGTTCAACAACCCATTTTTCCACAAAGTTCTACAAGTCACACCTCATTCCAACATCACTATTACCCTCTAGAGTACCATCAAACTTAATTACCATCTACTTGAAGGGAGCACCCATATCCATAACCCTCTACATTTGTCTACACACATCCCTCCACCCTTAACCTAGTTACCTCATGCTCCATCCATGCAAGGTGAAATTCATCCATAGCCATAGTAACAAAATGCTATGAGGGTTGTACATTCACAGCTAGCCTTTTAGCCAAGTGGTTTGGATAATCATTCTAGGAAATGATCCCTCTTTTGACCCAAAAATCATCCCAAACCCTCATAACCTATTGTGGCTGGTTACCCTGCATCTCTAACACCCTCATCCTCTGCATCAAATACATTCGAGAGCCTTTCAAACCAAGTTCCACCTCAAATTCATACTATGATGCTAAATCATGTTATTTTAATTAGATCCAAGAGTCCTCTCATTTACTTGTAGTTCACTAGACATGAGTCATGTAAGGCTCTTATTGATTCTAGTTCTGGAGTTAATCTCATCTTCCATGACATGTACAAGGCCTAAAACCTACAACCTCTTAAGAAGAGTAACATCTATTTAGAATTGGCAGACTAATCAATCTCTCCCTTTGGGGTTAGTGGAAGACATTATGACCATAGTTAGTGGGTGGTCCTATGCTACTAATTTTCTGGTGATCAAGGTTGAGAACTGCAAAGGTGACTTCCCTATCATTATGGGAAGGGCATGGTTGAGCACAGTAGATGCACATATGGGTATACGGAACCTCTCCTTGGAAATCTCCAAGGAAAATGAATTTGGATGTTTATAGAAGAAGTGTGTTCCATGTATCATGTACAGTGATAACAAGTGAAATTGTGTGCAAAAGAGCTAGTCCATCAAAAGTACATTCATTAAAGCATACATTCAGTGTGCACATGAACAAGATATCCAAAGATGTCTGTATGCAGCAACGACAAAACCAAAGGGCATCCAATGGCTAATAACTAACTCTAATAGTAGCACACTATGCATAGAACCAATTGAGAACCTTACATGTGCTTATGTCGAAGGCATGGATAAACTTGAGCAAGTTCATCACCAACTCTCTGATGATGAAGATCATGATACCTATTGGGGAGAGTTGGAAATCCCTAATAACTTCAAGCAAGATCCCCAAGAGTTGAAAACTCTACCAACCAGCATGGAGTATGCATTTTTAAATAATGGAAAGCAAATCATAATCATTGCCAAACTTGCTCCTAAATAAAAAGGAAAGCTTATACATGTGATTAACAAGTGGCCAATAGCCTTTGCTTGGTCATATCTTAAGCTAATTGAAATCAATCCAAGGATATGCTAGCATCACATTTACATTGACCTAGCCATGAAGCCAAGAAGGTAGCCACATAGGTGGCTAAACCCCAAATTAAAGCAAATCATCAAGGAGGAAATAGAACAACCCCTCAAGGCGAGGTTTATCTATCCCATTAGGGATAGTAAGTGGGTTATCCCACTTATAATTATGCCAAAAAAGATGGTAAGTGATGGGTCTACATTGATTTTAAATTGTTGAATATGGAAACATTTAAAGATCATTTTCTATTGTCATTTGTGGACCAAGTTTTGGATACTATTTCTAGGCATTGCTATTATAGCTTCTTGGATGGTTATAGTGGCTATAACCAAATCCAAATTGTGCTAGAAGATCAAGCCAAGACAATATTCATGAGTCCCTAGGGAACTTTTGCATATTGTAAGATGCCATATGATCTATGCAATGCCCCTACAACATTTCAATGCCTGGTTCCTAGTATTTTTCAATAGCAAATTGGTAGTGGGGTAGAAGTCTTTATGGATGACTTCTTTACCTATGAGGTTATGGTTGATCAAGCCCTGGATTGCCTTGAGCAGGTTCTAAAAAGCTATGTCAAAATAAATCTTAGGCTCAATCAGTAGAAAATCCATTTAATGCTCTAGGAAGGCATAGTACTAGGGCATAGAATTTTACAAAAAGGGATTGAGGTAGACCCTAAAAAGATAAGGGTCATCCAAGGAATAGCCTACCAACAAGAAACTGTCAAAGATGTTTAGTCATTCCTTGGACATAGTGGCTACGACCAATAATTCATATAGAATTTCTCTAAGATTGCAAAGCCATTGGTTGAGCTTACAAAGAAAGATGCTCCATTCATTTGGACCAAGAAATGTGAACATGCATTCCAACAATTAAAAGACAAAATCATAGAAACTCCAATTCTACAAGCACCAAACTAGTCTAGACCATTCTACATAATTACAGATGCCTCTAATTATGCTTTAGAAGCCATGCTTATGTAGTTGGATGATAACAAGTGTTGATATTACATCCACTATGTTGAAGCATTGTGGGTGCACAAATAAATTACACCACAACTAAAAAAGAATTAATGGTAGTGGTGTATGCTCTTGAAAAGTTTAGGCATTATGTGCTTAGTTATAAGGTATTTATGCACAAAAACCATAGTGCCATCTGCTTCCTAATGAACAAGCCAACAATGAGCCTCTGTAGCATATGGTGGCTTGTAATCTTACAAGAATTCGATCTCACGATGATAGATTAGAAAGGAACTGAGAACATGATTGTTGATTACCTCTCTCAACTAAGATGGAATAATAAAGAGGAGGAAAGTCTACTCTCTGATCAATTTCCAAATGAACTTCTCTTTACAAGAGAAATAAATGACCAAGTGCCCATAGAACCAACATGGTACAATGGCATCCTCATCAATAGTTTCTTCATCAAGCAAAGTACTTCATGGAAATCCATGGATACCTTTATAAGGTATGCACCAATGGCCTAGTTCATTGGTATGTCCCTAATGCACATTAACTATGCATTCTATAGGATGCTCACAAAAGCCCTTGCGAAGGACACTATGTAGGGAGGTGCATGGCCATAAAAATCCTAATGGTAGGATACTGTTAGCCTAAAATCTTAAGGAATGCCCACTGGTTTATTCTATCTTGTGAGCACTATCAAAGAGATTGTGGGATAACTGCACATGTTGAGGATCCTCAATAGTGGATTCAACCACTAGAGCCCTTTGACATATGCGGCATAAAATTCATGGGTCCCATCACATCCATGTCTAATGCAAAAGCATATATCATCATAGCAATCAACTACTACATCAAATGGGCAAAAGCAATAGCAATTACCAACTATACATCATCTACTACTGCTAGATTTATATAATAACATGTTGTAAATAGGCTTGGGATGCCACATGCACTAATTTTTGACAATGGAACTTACTTTACAAGTGCCACTTTTCGAAAACTTATGCAACACTTGGGGGTTGAACATAAACTAACAACACCCTATCACCCCCAAGCCAACAGTCAAGTAGAGGCAACTAACAAGGAGATCACAAAGATCCTAACAAGGACCTTTAGCAAATATAGGAGAGATTGGAGAACAAAACTCAATGATGCTCTATGGTCCTATCACTCAACATGGAAATTTCTTATTGGCTACTCCTCCTACAAGCTAGTGTACAAAAAAATTCTAATGCTCCTGATTCAATCCAAGCTCTATACACTCTCAATAGCCTGCGATCTGAATCTTGACCTAAGTCTAGCATAAAAAGAAAGATTGATCAACCTCAACATGTAAGATGAAAATCAATTAGTGGCCCTATCTTTGAATAATGTGCACAAGGCATTTAACAAGCAACCTCATGACCTCAAAATATAGAAAGTGAAATTTCAACTAGGAGATAAGGTACTCTACTAGAACCCCACACACATACCCTAGAAGAAAAAGTTCCAAAAGTTGTGGGGAGGACCTTATATAATTGATCAAACCTTTCCCTCTAGGGTCATGTTAATCTACAAGCCTGAGAGCCCAAATAAAAGTAGTTGATCAACATCCAACAAGTGAAACCTTTCCTAGAACCAAGACAAGCTAATGCAACTACCACCTCAACAAATGGACAACCACATTTAATTTTTTGGATCTCCTCCTTCTAACTCAATCATCATGGAGATGGCCATCTGTGCTAATCATCTATATTGCTCCTCAGTTTTTCACTTTTTGTTTTACACATTTTTGTTTTATACTTTATTGATTTTTACCTTTTTCTTTGGTTTTTGGTTCTATTAGTTTTCTCAATTTTTTGTTTTACAATGTCATTAGTATGTTTTATCTTTCTTGAACATTTTATATTTTTTAATATATTTAACTTTATTTTTTTTCTGTGTCACTTTTCATCATTTTTGCTAATAATAGTGCTTTATTACTACAAGACACAGTGCCACTATTACTATTTACTAATGATGGTTTGAGCTTAATGTTGTGATTATCAATGTCTAGCTTCTATTTTTGAATTTTGATATCTGATAACTTTGACATGGTTTATTTTTTATCAAATAGGCAATGAGTCCATGACATCCACTCATTCACAAACTCTATGGTTTTTCTTATTTTGGAAGTTTGAGGTCCCTTCCATTAGAGAAACATTTAATAAATTGGTAACCTTGGTAGTTTCTAGAATTGGGAAGGATTCAAAGGTTTTTGTAGGGTGTAACTTCAAGGGGACTTAATACTCTTTGTACTCCTCTACTTACTCAGGTGCTTAAGTGTTTTCATTAACTACTTATCATTCAATGTTCCAATAACAGGAAGTCAAATAAAGTCTTTGCATGGTGTGGTTTCCATCCAAAGAGAAAACTAAAAAAAACACATGATAAAAATTCAAAGCACACCTCTTAGACAAATAAACAACCTACAAGCATTGGTTATGGGACTAAAAAGACATGTTACCCATGCTTGAAGGTCCCCTCCAACTAAGGCCCTATCTCACTTCCTGCATCTCTTTTCTTTTCTTTGTGGAATAGTGGTTATTTGTGGGAGCACTCTTGTATCTTGAGGGGATGGATCAATCATGGAGTGGTAATGTGAAGTCACTAAAAGAGGCTAGTTTTGGTCTGGAGTAAGGATGGATCTTCTTAGGTCATTTTTAACACAAACTCCACAAGGGACTTCTTATGGCCTAATTTTGAGATTCCATCCCACCTTCTTAGTCATCCATCTATGCTACCATAGCTCACCTCACTACTAGTTTCTATGTTATGCTTAATGTCTTAGTTTGATGTGTTGGAATTATTAGATAGATTCTTTCTGGTTGATCTTTAACTTTTCATGACCATTAATTGATTGTGGAGCCCAAAAACTTCTTAATTGAGGTTATGCAAGAGCAAAAAGGGCATGTTACTACTATGGGGAGGATCCACTTACATATCTTTTGTCTTGGTTAGTTACGTTCCTTACTTTAGACATTGCTACAATCCTATCTTTCACATATTCCATTGTGTATCTCGCAAAGTGCTCCTTAGACTTCCATAATATTCATTCTCTAGAGTATTTTCTTAACTTTCTCAATTTTTTGAACTCCAATACCCTCATCTACTATTTTCATCATGTTTGTGGCTTTTTGGGCTTCCATTTGACCCCAATTTCACTCAAAAACTCCTTATATTTTGGAAGTTTGACCAAAGTCAATGGTAGTCTATAGTGGTCAAAAATTACATCGACTAGGCCCAGTGGACACAATGGACCCCATTGATGGGGCTCTATTGACTAGGCCCTGTCAATGCATGCCAAAAATCCTATAAATACAACCAGATACTTTGAAATTTTTTGTTATTTGCTTCATAGCACAAGGGGAGTTTTTGCCATTTTTCAAAGCCCATAACTTCCCAACCATTTGGCCAAATCACTCCATTCTTTGATCCTACAACTACCACAGGTAAGCTCTTCATCATGGGGGCTACAAACCTTAAGGTTTCTAATGAAATTTTTTGAAAATTTTTCTAACTCCCATAAAGGATTAATGAATACAATGATGTGGAACCATCAAATTAGAGTCAACCATTCCAACACCCTTCAGAATGACTCATTAACATTAAAACATAAATAAAATAATGATTAAAATTAATTAAATCAACCATAATCACAACTTAGCCAAGTGTAACTATCCTAAAGAGATAAGGTATCCCAATTGTTTCATGTTACAAAACAATTGCTAACCTATGGTCATGTTTTGATTACAAATGGCACCAAGACCGAAATGACTACAAGAGGAAGGATCATCTTAACCAAGGGAGAAATGACCTAGAACTGGAAGGGGCCAACAAGAATAAGCCCAGAGCTGCCAAAGGCAACCCATGCAATGGGACCTTTTTAAGAGGAGCCTTTGTGTTGATAGCCTGAGTTCCATCAGAATAATCATAGCAAAGGGAAGCACCAAGACATATACCGAGGCTTCAAGTCACCTAACACAAGCTTACCTCAATACCATCAGGCCTTGTAATATCCAACTCTTAGTTCTCCAGGAACTGAACTTTAGGACATTTCTAGAACATGTTGCAACAAAGCTAAAAACACAATTGCAAACTTCTCCCATGTGGCTAGTCATCATTTCCAATGGGGAGTGCTACATGGAAGAAATGTACCTCCTCTAAAATAATGTAAGGACAAGTTCCATAGCGAAAATCAAGGATATTCATGTGTCCTACTCTACTGAAGCTATCACACATGTGCTGGGGTTACCTGATACTCAAACATAACTGGTAGAGCTATCAACACAAGCTAACCACAAGGCCAAAAAGGACTGGACCCAGCAGTGTTACAGGGTTGACCATGAGAAGTTTGACAGGCTTACACTAGAAAAACACATATACTTCAAAGTTGCAACCTATCACCTTAATCCAATGATGAGGCCTAGTAAGGTGACTACCTTTTCCACTTGAGCATGTGTTGCTCTAAGTAGGAGATTTTCAACAAACCTTCTACAACTAATCTATTCAAAGATTAAGAAGCACTTTAAAGAAAATGAACATGGAAGGAAAACCTTACCTTTTCCATGTCTCATTTGGAAACTTTGGAAAAGGGCAAGGATCATCCACTATGCAAATGACATGATTAGGCATGCTCCTTTGGCCTCGTGGTCTAAAATAATGAAGAACAAGAAACATGTCATGACTAAAGAAGAGGAGCAATAGCCACCACCTCTACTACCTACTCAAAAAAATACATCGAAGGCCCATGTAGCCATTGAGCACTTGTGCAAAATCTGAGAATAGCTCTTGCATGAGTAGGAGCAGTGTGCAGGAACAAGTGGTGGAGATCCATTTATATATCAACCTACAATGAGTCATCTTAATTAGGTAACTCAAAAAATTATCCACATGCAAAGAGGTGGCCCAATATTCTCTGTCCAACAAACCTAGTTACCCCCAAGGTCAAATCCTAATGCCCAAAGAGGTGACAATGTCTTTATCTCAACACCATTTATTCCCAAAAATCTCTAGAAATGCCACCTCCTTTTTGGTGTGTTTGAAAAAGGGTAAGGAGGCAAATGTACTGGTGATGCAACACCAAGGGTAGGAGACCACTATTGAAGTAGTCACTAAGCAAATTGCCAAAGTACTTAATGCATCTACGACATTTGTACCAGATGTATCTGCACTTTAAGATGTGCAGACATCCACAGGCACAGTCAGCAAAAGATTAAATGCCCAGCATGAAGAATTGTTGGACTAACTAGTGGGGATTGGACAATTGATTCTAGATACCTTTGATTTTCTAGACAACATCATTGCAACCCAGTCAAAGCTGCTAGAAGCAAAGGGCAAGTGCATCATCCCTGAAAGGCAACTTGAAATGGCCCAAGCATAGAACCAACTCTTGGCCATGAAAGTTGCTGAACTATGTGCCTATTTTGCTAATCCTACACTTATCAACCTAGTAATAACCAGAGATGAAGCTTTTCAACAACTTCAAGAATGACTAAAACAAGCTGAAGGGGAAATGATAACAACCATCTTCAACCAGTCTATAGTAGAAGTAAAAACCTACTCAATTTAGAAGAACTTGGTTTAGATGCGCTAGGAAAATGAATCACTAACCACAAAAAATCATTGCTTGTGCAATGTTGATACACAGAAGCAAAAAATGTAATAATTTATTCATCAACAACAAGAGTAACTTGCCAGGGTAACTACTAAGTTGAGGAAATTGGTTGTAGAGAATTAAAATCTATCTATGGAGAAAATCTGAGCCTTACGTTAGAAGTCTACCATTGAGATCGCCACCTAAAAAACTCCTTATATTTTGGAAGTTTGACCAAAGTCAATGGTCACCTATAGTGGTCAAAAATTGCATCGACTAAGCCTAGTGGACACAACGGACCCCATAGACTTCGGAGAATTTTTCTTGCCTTGAGATATGCACACTATAAGTGTATGTAATGAATTGACACAAGGCTTTTACTTCTAAAGATAACAAATCATATTCACATATTAACATCGAGTACGATGTTTGCATCCTTGCCTTTAATTCATTAACAAGAAAATATTTTAATATCTTTCTAAAGTTTAGCACTAAGTCCAAGTCCCTAAAAATCACATTCATAAAAAACACAAAAATTTAACACTTAATAACTATCATGGCAAGAATTATTTAACGGTGGTTTTGATTTTTTTTCCAACATGAAAATAAATTCTCAATGAATTAATTCTTGGATTTCATTAATTTAAAGAAGAAAAAGATTCTCTCATCCAAAGTATATATATATATATATATAGCTAAAGTAGTAAAATATTATATTCCAAAGTATTTCAAAAAAAGAATAATGATATTAAAAAATTCAAAATAAATCATATCATTAAAAGCCCAATGGTTTTGGAGATGCCTTTTAGGTTTTCAACCTTATAACCAATCTTAAAAACCCTCTCCTTTGGGGTAGAAAAAGATTAGGCCTTGTCCTTATTCAGAAGCATCCTCAAATTTTTACTTCTTACTAAAGGATTTCTTATAAAGAGGCTCTCTAAGGATAAAGAATAAATTAATCAAAAATAATGAAGAAATAGTAATAAAGATTAAAAACTTCCCATCCTTGAGAAATGTGAAAAATAAACTAATTATTTAGCTTTCACTTAGAGCTTTTTGGCTTAAAGCTGTAGCTAAAAAGTGACATCTTTAAGAATATGATCTTTGACTCCTTAAAAGAGATCATAGTTATGCTCTTACTACTAGAAAATAACTACATACCAAAGCTTCCAAATAGAGGAGAGAATAAGGGGTTGAAGACATTTCTAAATGCAAACAAAGGAAGTAAATAAAGTAGGATAATCAATAAGAATGACTTCATTGATGATTGGTTGAAAATTGTTACAAATTCTAAATGTCCATTTCCAAACATACTAAGCTAACATGACACTAATAAAACCTTAAAAAATAAATCTTCATTTTTACAAAGAGGATATTGAGGAGACATAATTCTCATATGTTTAAGATGAGTACTAATAAGAAGACCTTGATAAATAAGATACCATATAAAAATTCAAATTTGAGAAAAGATACAAGCTCTTTAGATATCCTTCATTTTCATCATTCAAAAGTGCAATGATAATTGTATTTTCTATATCTTATTGGATTTGTTATAAATAAAACCATTCTTTGTAATAATCTCATAAGAAACTTTGGAATTTGAAGAAAAAACATATATAGTATCCTTTCAAAAAATATGTGAAAAAGCCTGATGCAAAATGCTATCAACTTTAAATAAATTCTCAAAATTAGAAATTAATTTTTTAAAATTCTTTGTTCTTTTTCTATTAAAACCATAGAGGCTAGAAGCTTCATTTTATGTAATCCATTTATCATACATTTAAAGATAAAAAATAGTAGTGATACCAAATTTGCTCCAAGTGGTACATAATCTAGATGAATGAGTAGCCCAAGATCCTTTATTAAAAGAAAGCCATCATGGGCTAATTTACTTAAGAAAATATTCTGATATTGTAATATGGTTATAATTTCAATGTTTACTAAGCTTGCACCATGTCTTCCAAATATTTTTAAGAATTGGAAAAATAGAAATAGAAATGGCTTAACAAAAAATAAGATAATGAAAAAAGTCATTTGTAAACCAACTATTATCTTTTTTAGGTTTCTCTTGCATAATTTTATTTCTTAAAAGAATCATCTATACTTCATCTCCACTAATTTACTTTGAACTCCATTTTTCTATAAGAGAAATATCTTGGTTATAATAATGAATGAGGCTAAATCATCTATCTTTCTTATTAGTAGTGCAAATATATTGTGCAACTCTAGAAAAATATTTTTTATGTTGCTTAGTAAACCAAAGAAACAAATTAATCATAGGTTAATTCTATCATAATATGTTCTAGAAGCATCCCAATAACTAAAGTAATAAACATGAGTTGATTGAAGCATTTCCTTAATAACTATAACTTTGCTATCAAGGATGAGCTTTTTTCTTCTTTCATTTATCAAGCTTCTTTTCAGTTTTATCAATCACATAATTCAAAAGAATAGCAAAATTAGGATAAAAAATGATACTTCAAAAATTTTAAAGATAGAATCATTTTCAAGATTTTCCAAGACTTGAGAGTAACCAACTCATTAATATTGCTATTACAATAAACAGTAAATTTTTGCTAATTGATACGAGAGCTAGATAACATGCAATAATTCTACTTGAGATAAAAGAGCATTGATATGTTGCAAAAAATTATTAATCATAAAAAAGGAATCACTTGTCAAGTGCATGTTAATCAATTACATATCTTAATCATTAATTGAACTCCCTTAATGATATTCCTTTGTAAATCATAATGTAGATTATGTAAAAAAAAAAAAAGTCTATAGCAATAATAAAAAGATAAGAAGCTAGAGAATAACCTTGACAAAATAATTACTAAGAGAAAAGTAAGAACTTAATCCAAAATAAGTAGTAACATTAGTGGATAGGGTATAGACAATATGAATAAAATAAATACCAAATCCTAGTTTATACAAACAAGAAATAATGAAATTCTATTCAATGTTGTTAGAAGCTTCAACATAATCTAACTTAATAAAAGCAATATTTTGGTTAGTATCCGAAGCTCATTGAATTCCTTCCCAATCTATAATAATATTATTTAAGATATATCTACTTTTAACAAAACTTGTTTGCTCAAGTCTAATAATATCTTCTATAGTCTTTTGAATTTGGCAAGCCATGCATTTAGCTAAATTTTATAAGTATTATTAAGAAGAGTAATAGACTTCCAATTATTAATACGTTGAAAATCTTTATTCTTAGGAATAAGACAAATCACACCTTTATTAATATTTTTATCAAGAGAAGCTTTTTTAATAGCTTCTTAGAAAACATGAAACAGATAATCTCCCATAATTATTCAAAGCTTCTTAAAATATCCAATTGGAAAATCATCAAATCCTATAACTTTACCATCTTCTAAACTAAAAATCACTATTTTAATTTTTGTCATTGTAATTTCTAGTTCAAAAATACTTTGATGTGCTTTTGTTATAAGATGAGAAATATGTGTTCTATACGCATGGAAGCATTCTTTCCTAAAATCTTTAAAAGAAAAATAGAAGAAAATTAATTTACTAACTAATTATTAATAGTCTTAAAATATGTAATGGTGGAATCATTTATATAAAGTGATTCTAGTTTAGGTACTTGATCCTTTCCTTTTAAAAAATTTAAAAATTCTTTACATGGTTCATCTTCAATTTTTAGCCAACCCATGTGCCTTTTAGTAAAAGGACTTTTAGCTTTAAAAACATTTCAATATTATTTAGCATAACAATCATTAGCCAAGGCTTTTTGAGTTTCAAAATCAAAGAGATTCTAGTCTCAAAAAATATGTAGTTGCTTGATAGATTCTATGAGATCTTCTTGAACTTGATGCTTATGCTTAGTAAATTACTTTTTAAAGTAATATCACCAAGTAGTTTGCATTTCATAAAGAATCTACAAGTAATTTGCTACCACTAGTCAATTCAACCAATATTACTAATAGTTTTTTTTCTATATTCTATTAAGTCTTTAAAATATTTTTTCCACTAGGTCATGTGAACATATTAACATTTATATGAGAAAGTAGGAAAAATTAATTCGAAAGAGAAAAATGTTAATAAGAAAATGGTTTGATAAAATAGCATTGTGTGCACTTTTACTTTCCTTATAGGCTTCCAAAAGGAAACATTAGAGATGTAAAATTTATCAAGCCAATAATAAATTTAGTTATTTCCTTATTGATAATTACACTAAGTATAATGCTTCTCATTTAAATGATGTAGGAATAAAAATCTAACATTAGAAAAAAATATTTTTCTTTAAAATTACATCATTCTTTTTCTTGAGATGACATATTAGAAAAAAGACTACCAAGTCTATCTTAATGACTTTCAATGATATTAAAATCACCTCCAAGAATCCAAAGAATATTAGGCAAAGATAACAAACATCTTGGAACCTCTAATCAATCCTTTGAATTATTAGAAGTATAAATTTTACAAAGTCTAAAGTTTCCTTTTTTCACTATAACAAGTAATACAAATAATTTTTTTGACATTGTCAAAGCCATAATTCAAAACTTTTTTTAATTGAATTTTTATTAACTAGAATAGCAACACCTCCCTTATTAACTTCATGTGAAGTAGAAAAAATAATATAGCTTTTTAAAATGAATTTACTAACAAAACTAATATTTGTTAGAGATAGTGTATCATGCCCCATGTGTCTAATAAGATAAACAAGAGAGAAAATAAAACATGAATTTTCACTTTGTCATCACATCAAGCAAAAAGGTAACTTATTTTTTACTTTATTAAAATATTGATAGGTGGAGCCTAATCTCTCATGTCTCTTGAAATTATAGCCCAATATTTCATAAAATAGGTTTGTCCCATCATATTCTATTATGGCCCCATTATTTGGCTATATATATATATAGGCAAATCATGTTTGTAAGAGATGTAATTGATGCCATTGCGGTAATTTGATGCTACAGCAATAAGATGGCTTATGTTTTGAAATTTCTACTTCAATAACTTTGATCATCCATCATCAATTCATCATATTCACCAATTTATTAATTCAAGTTAAATAATAACATTTGAGGCCATTCTTGTATTACATATTTTAGCTATTGAATCAACTCAAATCAATTCCAAATTTTACAAGTAGGTAGATTGTTGAAAAATCTTTGTATCAAGTATTCACTCACTCCATAACTCTCTTACTTAGTAGAGATATTCATTGTGCAAATTGCCAATTTCTATTTTGGATGCTAAAAATTTTTATTCAAGACCCCTTTTGGTATAGATTTGAATCATCAAATAAATTCCAATTTATCTAGAATTTTACAAGGTTATAGATTGAAGAACAATCTTTTTAACAAGTCTAAGATTAGCCAAAAGTTCAAATCAATCGCAAAGACATCACAACTACAAAATCAAAAAAAAAAATTGAGTTTTCTTACTTGGGCTACCCACATCATCCAATATATTGGGTTGCTAAAAATTTACAAAATAAAAAAAGTTCTTTTGAATCTTCTTACATCTAAAAATTTTACAATTGATATCAAGGCAAGGTTTAAAAGAAACTATGATCTAATAGCAAAAGATGAAACCACAATAAGAAAAATCTAATTCCTCAATGCATAGTTTGTAATAAGAGAAGACACATATGAAGATTGCTCGAAAAGAAAAGAGTAGAGCATGAAATCTACCTTCAACAACAAATGAAAAGAAAAGAAAAGAAAAGAAAAACAAAAAAGAAAGGTACCAATGCTAAAGGAAAACTTTATCAAGGAAACCATTCTTATTTGAAGGCTATTAGTGCAATTAATCAAGATGCATAGATTATTAATAGTGGGTGCTCTCATCACTTGACTTCCTATAAGGAATATCTTCTCAACTACAAATCACAAAGGATTAGCAACATAAAAATTGGTGATGGAAAATTTCTTAACATAGAAGGTATACGAAATTACATAGTTAGATTCTTGCGCAATAAGGTATTAACTATAACTAAAGTTTACTATGTTGCTTAGTTGTCCAAATCTTTGCTTTCAATAAAAAAATATCAAATAAAGGCATTAAAATTATCTTTGAAAGTAAAACTTGCAACATAAGTAGCACTAATGGTGAAGAGATCTACAAAATAAGAGCATTTAGTAATTGAATATATTGTCTGAATTTTAAACACTTAGATTTAAAGGAAAGTCTTATTAATATTACAAAAAATTAGCAAAATTACATCAAAACCATTCATTAAATGAATTCATCTCTACAAATCAGCAATAGTACTAACACTACAGAAGCTCCAAAGGATCAAGAACACCAAGGTAAAGAAGAAGAAGCTCAAGTTTGGCATAATAGACTTGAACATATATCATATTTAAAAATAGAAAGAATGACAAAAATGAACAAAGCTATTGACATGAAAGTTAGAGATATCCCAAAGGACAAATGTGATATTTTCATACAAGGTAAACAAACAAATTCATCTCACACCAATCCCATGCAAAGAGCCAAAGAACCACTGCATCTCATCCACATGAATCTTGTAGGCCCCATGCCAATCACTTTCATTGGAGGAGCTAAGTATTTCTTTATAATAATATATGACTATTCCATATTTACATGGACCTACAATTTAAGAAGTAAAGATGAAACATCTAAAAATTTTGAAAAAATTTTCATGTTAATCAAAAATAAAACTCTCAACATCAAAAATATCCAAATAGATAGAGGACAAGAGTTTATCATCAAAAGATTCACTATTTTTTACACTAAAAAATTAAATTTCATCAAACTACTTGTGGATTCAACCCATAATCAAATGGCATAGCAAAGAGGAAAAATAGAATGTTACAAGACATAATGAGATGTCTCCTTAAACATGTTAAACTCATAGTTGGCTATTGAAGTATGGCACTAACTATGACAACTTATATTACAAATAGAGTGATCATTAGTAGCAATAATGAAAAAACTCAATACGAGTTGTTTTCATGGAAGAATTTCCAACGTTTCTCACATGAGGATATTGGATGCCACTACTATGTCAAGACACCAAGGAAATTTCTATGAAAGTTAGATGATAAAAAAATAAATGCATTTTCTTGGATATGATTCTAGAACTAGATGATACAATTGTTAGAAGGCGTAAAAAATCATGGACTCATCTATACTAAAGGAAATGAATGGTTTCATGCTTATTCAAATGATGAATGGGGAGGAGATCATAATGATAGAAAATCTACATCAAGAGTCATAATATTCCATGAAGATAATGTAATATATTCTAAATTAAAAAACAAACTTCAATAATTCTCTTAGCTTGTGAAGTTGAATTCATAGCTATGGCTAAGTGCATGTAACATATACTTTAATTTAAGAAACTCATGGCACACTTAGAATTCCAAGTTGATCTTCTAGTTAAACTATTTTGAATTAAAAAAAATCTACAATATCACATACTAAAATTTAGATTTTTTACAAGAAAATAAAATCTAGAGATAAATATCACTTTGAAAGATACTCTCCAATAATCTTCGCTTGAGAACTTTTAGAAAGGTCCTGAACACTCCATGATAAACTAACATTGAGATGTTGGGAAAGAGACCCCCATCCTTGAATTTTTGAGCTCAACATTTTTTTTTCTTTACAATCTATGTCATTAATAGGTATAAGAGCATTGTTTTCTTAAAAAACATTTGGAATAGTAGTAGAAGTAGAATGAGAAGGTGACACAATTGGGATTATTAAATTAAAACCAATATCTATAGGCCTTTTCTTTTTGTGTTGCACTAAGTAAAATCTACGTGCATCAATATTTGTAATGTTACTACCTACTAAAAAAAATTTCTATATAAGAATTCTCTTTAAATATCAAGAGTTTGTTCATACCTTTAAATTTAAAAGAATTTGGGAGGTGTCAAACCCCGAAAAGAAGTTTTATTGAAATTAAAGGTGCATCAATTACAACAACTTGAATAAGTCATAGGGTTAAAGGAAAGCGAAAATTGAGAGCATCGTGAATGACACTCGGAAAACACCTTAGAAAGAAATGAGTATTAGAGGAGGAAACCCAAGTTGGGGCACAACCAAATATTTGCACAGACTGGCTTGTTACAAAATAGATTGACATAGAATTAGATGAGGCAAAGAGCTCTCAATTAAGGATAGAGAGAATTCCAATGGTAACTCCACATAATAAAAAGGGAAAACTTCCTTGTAGAGATTACTCATGCTAAGTGTAACTGGAACACACAGGTCTTTCCCATAGCTACAGCAGATGAACCAATTGATGACTATCCAGATTGAACTTGGATGCTTGAGATGTGAGTTGAAAATAGGTGAGGCGAAAGATCTGCAACTTCTCCAACCTGGTAAGCAAACATTTGTTAGAATACTCTATCTTTTGAAATAGAACATTGCATCTTTGCTTCCAAATATAATATAAAATAGTAGGCCTAATAACTTTCCACAGAAAATTAAGATTAGTAGAAGTAATGTTCAAGAATCCGAATATGGCATCCTCTTGAGATAGCTTGTATGATGGAAAAGCTTTAGAAGCCCACTGCCACACATGCTGAGCAAAGGGACATTGCCAAAATACATGGACAAAGTCATCTTGTCCACCACATAGAGGGCAATTGGGATTAGGAATCCCCAGATATTCTAGACGTTTTCCAATAGGTAGACCATGGTGGAGAAGACACCAAAGGAACTGCTTAATTTTGGGGAGGGTCGGAAGTTTCCAAATAAGTTGGAAGAGAGGGATCCAAAATGTTTCTGACTCTTGTTTGTGCCAATACTTATTGCAACGTTGAATGACTTCAGATGGGTCATGCATGAGATGAAAGGGGACAGATGGCCAATAGGGCAAGAGTTTAACCCCATTAAGCCATTAAAGGCCATGAAAAAGGCTTTGCACTGTAACATCCAGATGCCAGTGACCATGGAGAAAAGAGTAAATCTGAACTAGGAAATGGTTCATTGCAGCCGACTCCCCATACAAAGTGTTAAACTCGACCCCTGAAATCTAGTGACTAGTCAGCTNAGCATTTGGAGGGCCTGGAAAATTCTACACACTCACATTGATTGGACTAACGTTAAAATCAACCCTACTATCCTCTCTAAAGTGTGTCCGTGGTGGTTACCTCTGTCACCCTCTCCCCTTGCTATCACAAATGCTAAGATGGCTACCTCGTGGTATCGAAAGGGTGTCATTTCCTTGAATTGT
>MNCI01022170.1:142590-183398 GCA_015680685.1 Gnetum montanum | reverse complement strand
CGTTCTAGCTTCTGGTAGGCAGCTTGGGAGGGGGCCCAACACAAAGAGCAATACACATGGGTGGACGCGCATATGGACTTACAAATAAGGTATTTACTCGCAAGTGTGAGGGGTTTAGTTTTCCATTTGTCGAGTTTCTTTTGAATTCTATATATAACTTGCTCCCAAAGGATAGATGTTGAACCTCTAAAATAGAAAGGGATTCCCAGAAGCTTAACGATGTCTTGATCCTGAAGCCGCTTCCAATTATAGTTGGTCACATGTTTGTAATTGCCCTTAAAGCTATACATAGAGGATTTATTCCAATTAATTATGGAACCTGAGAGTGTGCAATATTGCTCCACCCTTGATAAGAGGTGGTGCAAATTGGTGGCTGTGTTTTGAACTAGAAAAAAGGAGTCATCGGTGAAGTGCATATTGAGAAGTTGTTGTTGAGAGGAGGAAAGGTTAACCCTAATGAGAACTTTAGTTTGAATGTCCAGGTTAATTTGATGACAAAGAAAGTCTGATGCGATGATAAAGAGATAGGGGGCGAGAGGGCAACCTTGACGCACAAACCTATGTATTGGAAAGGGAGAGGTAATGCCAAAGGTAGTGGCAATTCTTGCAGTAGCATCTGAGAATAAGTAGTTTACCATATGCAAGAACTTAGGTCCAAAACCAAGTTTGGTCATAGTCTGCAAGATAAAATCCCACTTAATGTTGTCATAAGCCTTGGCATAATCAAGTTTCACTAGGAGAATATCTTGTCCATCATCCTTGGCCCACTTGAGACCTTCCCACGCTGCGACCACATTGTCTAAAATATATCTACCAGGAACAAATCATGTTTGCTGAGGGGATATGATCTGACCAAGAATTTTTTTTAGCCATAAGGCAAGGCACTTCGCCCTAATTTTATACACTACATTGAGAAGAGTTATGGAATGCCAATTGGAGATATCAGTTAGATCCCCAGACTTGGGAAGGAGACGAATTACCCCTTGATTTAGATTGGGCCCCAGGGAACCAATTAAGAGAGCCTCGTTAATGACCTACAAAAGATCCTTGCCCACCAATTCCCAATGATTTTGAAAAAATTCTACAGGAAACCCATCATAACCAGGAGCCTTTCCTCAACTTAACTTGGAACAGGCCTCCTGTAGCTCTGCCAGAGTGATATCAGTGTCAAGAATTTGTAGCATAGTGGGATTAATAAGGTGAGGATAATAAAGGGTGGTAGCCTTGAATGAAGAAATGTCCATTGGGGTAGCTGCAAAAAGGGTTTGTAGTGGTTCTTAAGAAAAGAGAGGATACTATTTTGGTCAGTAATGGTGGTACCATCACATGAGATTTTTTCGATAGCATGCAAAGGGGAAGCAGCATTAAGATATTTAAAAAATTCCTTACAGTGTTCATCTTGAATATTTAACCAAGTGAGCCGACTTTTAGTTAAGGCACTTTGTGCTTGGTACACTTCCCAGTGTTGGAAGGCAACACATGCTCTAGCAAGCTCCTCGTGAACTAGAGTATTGAAGGGATCTTGAGCTAGTTTATTAGTGAGATGTTCAATAGTGAGGTGAATTTTGTTGTATTCATGTTTGGCTTGAGCAACCACGGTCTTACCATATGAACGAGCAAAGTTTCACACTCAACATGAAGCCTGATGCCACCAATTAATCCAACCCACCTGATTTAGGGGCCTAGGTTCAACATTCCAAAGGTTGAATAGAAGAAGTTGGGTAGTTGGGGAAGAAAAATAGTTGTTGTGTAGTCTGAAAAGATGAAATTTTTGTCAGTCAGGGCTACCATGAATCTTGATAGATATGGAGATAGGAAGATGGTTGGATAAGGTGGCATGATGATGAACTGTAGTGGCAGAGAAAGCTTGCCAAAAGGAAAGGGTGGAGAAATAGAACCTATCTAACTTGCTGTAGATGCGAGCTTGCCCAAGACGGAGATTTCTCCAAGTAAATCTATGAAGGGGAATGCCCATGGAGTTGTCTGCCCCGTCTGAGAGGTAAAATCTTTTCTTAAATGCAGACGAGGCCTGATACTCGAGAGTGGGAAATTGAAGAAACGTCCCTCCGATCTTATCTTGAGGGAATTCTACCATATTAAAATCTCCTCTGAATATCCAAGGCATTAGGGGGAGAGAAGTTGCAAGTTCATGCCAAAGGAGAGCTCGTTCTATGGAGTCATTTGGGGCATATATCGAGCAAATGCCAAAAGGGCCATGCTGGGATGAGAAGGTGGCTTAGGAAACTCTATGCCTAGAATCAAAACCACTTTGAAGGATTTTAGGTTTCTAGTAGGGTGAGAGGAGAATGGTCGCACCTCCTTTCCCACTTGCATGGGATGTCGCTAGGAGTGAGGAGTGAGAAAGAAACCAGTGGGTGGAATAGGATAAAAGGTTGGCTGAGATCTTAATTTCTTGAAGGAGGATGAAATCAAAAGCCAAATTTAGACTAGATATAAAGTTGCCTGCTCGCTTCTGTCGAAGCCTATCAGTAAGGCCTCGAATGTTCCAAGAAAGGAGATTCATGGGGAAACAAGGGATAGTTTGGGTGAGAGGTCAACGAAAGCTTTGGGAGTCAAAGTATCAGTTTCCCTTGTTCCTAACAGGAGGGCAAAGGAGTTGTTGATGGGGACAAGGGTCATGGAAGTGTCTAGTGAAGAGGAGTTGGAGGGAGAAGTAGAATGAAGGGAATCTTTGACTCATTTCCTTCCACTGGCCACCACGAACTCATCTTCTAAGAATGAGTTCTTGATAACGTTTGAAGGGATGACCTGGGTGGAGGTGTGAGGACCTAGCTATTGTTTCTGTAGCTTGGAGATGCTAGACTGAGAGGAGGATTTAGGAGTTGTTGGGGGAGGAGATCTGAATTTAAAGGATACTGAGGGTGGGCCTACTGGTGGTGTGACTGGGGAACGAGTCTTCTGAGATGCTACAGCTTGTTTCTTCCTAGCTAGGATAGGACACGTCGAGATATGATGCTCAGCCCTGTGACAATAGCTATATGAGTTTGGAAGGTAAACATAGTCCACTTTTTGGGTGAAAAGTTTTCCACCAGCAGCGAGGGTTAATGAGGTCTTCCAAAGGGCTATATCCAGTTTAATACAATAACGGTGAATTTGAGTTCCATTGATCGCCGTAGGGCCCAAGATGCTCACAATGTCCCTCTCAACAGATAAGAAAATGAGTGGAAGATTGGGCAGTTCCACGTAACAAGGAATTATATTAAAAATTGGTTCATTGACATTAAAGTCAAAACTCCAGGTGCGTGCGATTAGGGTTACATTTCTTGTTGGAAAAATTTTTTGAGAGAGAGCCTTTTCGACCTGGGAAGCATCAGATAATTCTACCAAAATGAAGTGACAAGCGTAGTAACGAGCATGAGAAACCTGAATGCCATGGGGCTGAAGAAGGCTATGGACTTGAGTGTTTAAACTTGGGGACCTTGGTAAAAATCCCATAATTTGAAAAAATAGAAAACAAGATGTGAAATCTTTAGAAACTACTTCAAAAATATCATCCGGTAAAAGAAAATCAATTTGAGGTGAGGTAGATGAACTTCCCTGAGGAAATGCAGAAGCTGATGAATCCATCATTATGACTTGCCCACACCTGAGCCACATGCTTTCCTGACACCAATCTGCAACCTTGGCTACAGGAAAACCCTCACCACTAGTGTGTGTGTCCACCCACCGTGGGCAAGGTCCGGGACAGCATTGCAGAAAGAAAAAATGGCTAGGAAAAATAGAAATTGCGACTAGGGTTGGCCGGTAATGTCAAAGCTTCCCTACACTCCACCAAACACTGGGCGAGCAAGGGATGATGGCAGCACCATAGAAGGCGGAGCGCAGGAGGGCTCAGAAGTGCAGCGGCACCCAACAAAAGAAAAGAGCGCCAACGGTTATTTTCTGTTTAGGTCATGCACGTCCACGATCCTGAATTCTAATTCCTGAACGATTCATTTCAAATCTGAATTTGCCCCAATCATATTTTTTTGAATGAATGTGATTTTTCCCCTTGTTAATGTCAGGAGTGTTGTGTTCTGAACGAACCAGCCAAAAACAAATTTAAAAGAATTTGTAAAAGGCTATAAACTTGTTGAACAAGATTTTATTTGTGCATGCTAAAAACTACTATTATTTTCCTTTTCAAAAATTTGTTGTTTATTTTTCTTATGAATGAATTACTTATTAAGAATAGGATAAATTCCAATAGCATGGCCTTCACAACAATGGATGTAATATCCTTGCAAATTATAGTACATACTTTTTTTGGGAAAAATATTAATTATTGACCTTAAGTTTTAATTATATCTTCCTCTACTATTAATCAATCTCTACAAAATAACATATTTGTTGCATACCATCTAGTAATGTTTTTAAATCCATTTATAGGATTATGCCAATGTTGCTAATAATTTTTCTTTTAACACTTTGAAAAATAAAAGGAGGATTTTCTAATTCAATCTACCAAAGAATTTTAGAGTAATAAGAAGAATAGGATAAAAATCAACTTTCTATATCCAACCAATAAAAGTATTATGTTAATCCACAAAAAGTTTAAAATCCAATGATTTCTAAACCACTTCGGAATTAGATAGTTTGACAAGCAAAAAGGATTGAAAAAAATAGTAGGCATGCAAAACATTAATTCTATAAAACTCTTATCCATGTAAATAAATCTAATAATTTTTAGAAATATAAATCATGAAGTAATATCTTCTGACAGATATTCACATAAATCATAAAGTAAAACAAAATAAAAAGCTTCAAAATTTTTCATTGTCTCTAGAGACTAAGAGACATTAGTATTTTCCATCTTTAGATCATTCCTTGCCAAAAAAAATTCCNTTAGTATTTTCCATCTTTAGATCATTCCTTGCCAAAAAAAATTCTACTACAAAAGTCAAATTTACATTAGAAGGTGTATTATAATAAGATGGAGCCAATTTTATAAAGACATGAAGATATCAATACATGAAGACAAGCTCTAAAGATCAAGTTTAATTGAAAAATAGTTTTTTATGTAACATAGGAATCAACCCCTTGTAATTTTTATTTGCCAATGATAGGTGGCTCAAGTGGTTAGATCATTATTTTTTTAGCTAAGAAATTATGAGTTAGAAGCATTATATTTCTATATAATTTAACCTATATCCAAACATTGAGGAAAGCTTGTTGAAACATTTAACAACTATTCAATAAAACATCATTGAAGACCTAAAAGTTGACTAAAACTCATAGGGTGGTAAGTCATCTGGTGGAAGGGTAGGAGGGAAAGGCAAAGGATAAGGTAGGGGTGGGGTGAGTGTAATTATGGATGATGATGGTGTAGCTTGAGAATCCAATGTTATGATGTAATATACAGGCCAAGGTTTCTTCTATCAAGGAGGATGATCCGAAACAAGAATAATAGATACTAAAATAACAATACCAAGGATAATTATTAAAATAGTGCACTTAGGAAGCAGAATGATGGTGTAACAAAATATTCATTAATGGTAGACCATCAATTTAATGATGGGGAGAATCCGTTTGTGAACAACAACATATGATGATGATGAATTCTTAATGAGTTGCTCTACAGGGGTAGCATCCATAAGTTGTGCTTGGAGAAACTTACTATTGGAATTCTCTAAGTGTTAGAAGGCCTCCTTGGAGAAATCTTTGATTGGCATAGAAGAAAGCTCTCCACTTCATTCATTAGGAAAAATCCTTTATCTACCACCTATACCTAAGGCATCATATCTTTCTACCCAACAATTTGATACATTGGCCCAGAAATCTTACTACTACCCAGAACTATGTTAGTGTTTTTTACTTATTTATGTAGAGAGAGAAAGGAAATCCTAGATGGATCATAGCAAGACTCACAAAGTACTTCAAGCTTAAACATCTCCAATCATTCTTTTATAATGCTTAAAATATTTATTGAGAAGCTTTTGAATGGTAGTTGTATGGTAGCTATCTCTTTCTATGAATATAAGATGGAATTCTAAATAAATGGGGTATGTCTTTCCTATATAAATTCAAAAATTTCTCTCCATTCATATTTCATTCCAAAAGATGAAAAGAGAAGCCAGCTAACTAAAAACTCTAATCTATGTGGAAGAACTACATTCTAGAAGTAAAGTTCAAATAGACAATGATAGCCAAAGATGCAAACCTGAATCCTCAAAAAAATATTATCCAAGAGTACTTGCAAAGCAACAATGCAGAAACATGTGATTTATTATTTTAGTACAGAAGATACTATAATGCCCCACCCTACTGCATCTAACTAGGGTAGGGTGATGCCTAGGATCACTAGTAATACTACAATAGAAGCATGATAAACTAAAAATTAATGAGGTGTAGAACAACATTATAATAAGGAAGGCCAAATTGCACAAAATACTGAATATGTCTACATCAACCAACAATCTACACTACTCTCATAAGATATAAAAATACATAAACATTGTCAGCATAGATATAAGAGTATAGAGAGAGTTTCATACAAATGTAAATAAAACATATTACTGTACATGAAAATGTACATTAACCAATCCATGAGTATTCTCCCCTCCTCTACTCTCTCTCTCTCTATGTGCTCATCTATGCTCCTACAACTTCCACTTGTAACTAAATATAGTCAGTAGAAAACTAAGTGGTAAGCCCTTACACTTTCCCTGCTTAAGAGTCAACAAGTGCTACAGTGGAGGAGAGGATTGCGGTATAAGGCAACTTGCATCAATAATTAGTCTTATGCATGCTAAGAGTGACACATGTACACACACCATATCGCACCTAACACTGGCATAATCTTTATCAAAGAGAATAGATTGCCATCATATAATCACAGATAATGTCACTATCCAACATAATCTATCATACATCTGTTACACAATCCATGACCCACACAATCATGATTCAATCGTAATATACATTATCACTGTCATGGCTCACAAATCAATACTATCATATACACAACCCATGTGGTCACTATCATATCCATACTCAGTGTATCATGTAAAACATTTTCATGAGCACTCATAAATAGCCATTTCCTACAAGTATTTTATTAGTCTTTTATTCATCTAACCAATGTTAGGGTCCATCAACCTATGACCCACAACCACTAACCTTTTGGAGGACTACCTATAGGAATGAACACACCTATGCTCTCCCACTCTCAGGATGAGGCCTAAGATAAGAGCCTACTAAATACATCACAATGTACGTCAATCCATACTACCTCCAAGGTGCCTCATCACCAACCAGTCCACATCCTCATGCTAGCACCACTCACCAATGACTATCATAAGCATCATCACGAAGACATGTACAAAGTTTAGCTAGATTAAGACAACACATGCCACAAGCATAACACATCCAAAACCAACATAACATGACCACATATCCACACCTAATAGTCACATTTATTTCATGAAAACAATATCACGATTTGACAAAACAAAATTTTGCACCACAACCATATTTCTTGAGCTACATGTAATACCACAAAATGACCACTATACTAACCTCCAAAATTATATATTCCCAAAAAACCAATTTTACAATTAGAGAGTACTTCCCAAGATTATCCCAATGACACTAATTTCACCTAAATCAAACTTCTGGAAGCAAAGGTATGTGTGTTTAAAGTTTGATTAATAAAATAGTATTTAATTATAACCAATGATGATAGAAACTTCCATGCCATAATAGGCCCCTAAAATATAATATTCCAACCCAACTGGTCTCATCAACATCACATATCATATTTCCCAAGTCCACATCATACCATACATCACATATATATTTATAAACAATTCGTAACCAAAACTATACAATTTCAAGAAATATGCAAAATGACATGTCCAAGCTCAATCTTTTAACTATCAACCCCACATGCCCACATCGCATGATCATATATACTAATTTGGCATAAAAATTCAAGGAAAAGGTAAAGACAACCTACCAATTCAAATGGTTGCATCAAAAAATCCAAAACAAGCATGGAATCCTACTAAAACTCCATTTCACTCCAAACTAGTTCCACACCCACATAGATACCATCGCGGCACTTCCAAATCCAAGTACAAAGTAAGCAAAAATCATCCACAATGCCAAAATTATAGGAGAAGGGTGAAACAATGAAAGAAAACAAAGGAACACGAAAGAGAAAAAACTGGAAATCGATTTCTATTTTTGTTTGTAAAACAAAAAAAATGAATAGAATCCACTTTATAATGGGTACATGGTGCAAAAAGGTGATGGTAAAAAAAACAAAAGAACAATGATAAAAAGTATACCTTTAAGCATATGTAAAAAAATATACAAGCAACTTTTTTTCCCTTGGTGCACGTCACGTGCAACCTAACATTACTTTCCTTTTTGTTTATTTTTTAAATTTATTTTCTTAGTATTATTTTTTAAAACCATGTTATTTTCGTAAGCTAATTTTTTTTCTACATTTGCAACTAATGCCCTACAATTTGCACATGCCTAACAAACACATCAAGACTCCAAATCAAAATTTGTTTAAACCTACGAGATCCATATTAAATGTTCTTCACCTTCACATGCCAAAAACACACACAAGCATCACACATCATAATGCTATAATGAAAATGCATAAATACCAAAATCATACATAAAGCATAAAGACATACCAAATAGGTGCTCATGTACCCCAACCCAACCTTCCTACCAACAACATCACCTATCTAACACATCACACAAGGCTAGTATATATAATCACATTAGTTAAGTATGTAAAGTCATCATAATCATAACATATAAAGTGCAATTACAATAAGCTAAGTCATCCTTAATAACCCATCAAGACACACATGTGTGATGAATTAATCACAATTGTATAGCCATACCTAATGTATCTGGATGGGATGTCACACTCACCAATGTGTAGCATTTATATGAAGATCATGTGGTAAATTTATTTTGCCAAAGATACTCATTTACAAGTTTATATATGAAGATAAAATATCTTAGAGAAATTGTAGCCTTCCTCCATTTAAGCTTGTGGCACAAGGGATTGGTGTTTTGACTTACCATCAAACATAGAATAGTTATGATGTTGTCTTAAAAAATGAGAAAAATATTAGTCCCTCAAGATGGGAGAAGCATTGTAAATATGTGGAGCATTATAAAATTGATATCTTTCATGAAAATATTTTCTTTGCATAACTTTAGCACTTATGAAATATTAGTAGAAGAGTAGAAATAGGAAACAAGCTTACCTAAAAGACCCTCATTAAAAGGTAACACATGCTTCCAACCATCTTATTTCCTAGAGTTGGATAGGTTCTCTCATTTCACAACATGAATATTGGTATCTCAAAGAAAGGATCTCTCTAGTTTTAAAAAAATTTAAGCTGTTATAATAGGAGATCTAAAACATGAGAGAAGATACAAGGATAATGTTTGCAAAGTAGACTTAATCAACTAAAGACTACCTACTTAGGATAGTGCTTTTCCTTTTGAACTAGAAAGCTTATAGTTAATCTTATATGTTATCTCATCCCAAAGGTCAATAGGAATTCTTACTATAAATAGTGAAATGCTAAGATAATTAGTAGGGAGATGATCAATTGTATAACCTATATGATGGTTTAGAAGATAGTGTTGACCTTTTGGTATGTCAAAACCTTGGAAAATGGAGAATGTGAAAAATGTGTTTGCATGGTCTTGTAGGACTAAGAAAGAGCAAAATCAAGAACTCTAATGAGGTTGGAACAATGAGAGCTAAGTTGTTAAGACAAGAGCTAGGATGATAAAATGAGAGTTGGGATGACAAAACAAGAGCTAGGATGACAAAATCAAAGCTAAGATGATAAAATGAGAGTTGGGATGCCAATCCAAGATGACACAAAGTATCAACTAGAAAACAAAGTCTAAAAGCCAAAATAAGGTGTTCCAAGATTTGTTAAGATGTCCAAAATATCAGATAAATGTGCTAAAGTTCAAAGTGTAGTTGCAAGATAGAAGTCCCAATTGCTATTGTGACATCCCAATTTTCTATGGGATGTCCCACCTGCATGAGGACTATTGTCAAAGAGATGTCCCAAGCTTGAATGAAACATCCCAACTAGTCATTTCCTAGTCTTTTACTAGTCATTGCATGAATTCCAAAGGCAAATTGGAAAGTTAAAGATTATAAAATTAATTGGGTTTCTTTTGGAAAGTACAAGTACTATCCATTGATTAATCTATCATTGTCTATATCAAGTGAATTGATTTTGTTCCCCAAATTTTCTATCATTTGTAAGTTGTATGAGAATTTTTGTATGTGTGCCTAAGTGCAAGGAATCTATAAAGTTAGTTACATTCTCTCCTTGACTCTTTTTCTTTCTTTGTAGCCTTGCAGAGTTAATGTGCTTCTTACAAAAAGAAATCTTGTAATCTTGTTAGGACCTTGGGGGGTTGAGTGTGTTTCCAATGAGAAAACACTTCAAGTGGAGTTTACATCTTTGTAAAGGTTGTGGGATCCTTTGAACCACATTTTAAGCTTATTGGAACCTCACAAGGTTAAGTGTGTTTCTAGTGAGAAAACACTCTCTAAGTGGAGCTCAAACATCGTAAAACTTGTGGTGCCATTTAAACCATATTTTTTTAAGAAAATTTTTAAAGATATGCAAGGATTCTACCTTCTAAGTGTGGACATACCCAAGTTGGAAAACCACATAAAATTATGTATAGTTTTTGATTGTCTTAGTTGTGCTAATTAGGGAACTTATTCAACCCCCCTTCTAAGTTCTCGATCTTCAAGTGGTATTGGAGCCTCATACTCCTAGTTTGAGCATAAAAACTTAGGAGTGAATGATGGAAAGAGGATCATTCACCAAGCCACAAATGTACAATGGAGTTAACTTTATGTACTAGAAGACTTGAATGCAAGGATTCTTTATGTACGTGAGGTTTGTAGTATGGACATTCATCTTGGATGGATGTACTTAACTCATTACTAGCATACTAGGCAAAAAAGGTAAGAAAAGAGGCAAGCAATCTAAACTGGATATGTGGTGGAAGAGGGCCATATCGCCTCTGAATACCCTAGTGTTTATAGGTTATAAGAGGAAAAATCTAGTGTAGAAAGGAAAGCAAAGAACATATATACAAGTTGGGATGACAAAGATGAAACAAGCAATACACTCAAAGATTTACATCTTTTATGCAAAGCCTTAGCTAATCAAGAATCCATCAATGATTCAAAATTTTGTGATGAAGCTCAAGAAGATAAGAAGGTAAAAAATATCTACACTAGCTAGGATGGTAAGTTCAGTGAAGAAGAAACTAATGACCCATCAACAAACTCACATCTCATCAACATGGCTCTTGAACATGAAGCTCCCATCTCCAATACTATAGAAGAAGATGAAGAATATGAAGGTACACTTAAAGAAAGGTATGAGCTACTATGCAAAGAAATTATTTCCTTTAAAAACTAATGCATTACATTGAAAAATGTCTTAAAAGAGAAAGGACTAGAAGTTTCTCAACTAAATTTGAAATGCTTTAATCTTGCAAAAGAAAACTTAAATCTAAGGGCTGAGAATTAAAAGCTAACCCATTCTGATGAGTGGTGAGGTACCCCCTACACCCAACCATATGAATCACAAGTGTTCACGCATGATCCAGTCTAATTCAATGGATGGGACTAGTTGTGCATCTAGATCATTAAGCATTAATCGTAGTTTGATAGCTTCCCACTTGGACTAGTGGTCGTTTTATCATGTATGGTTTAGTCTAGAGTAAGTGATGAGTGGTGAGGTACCCCTACACCTAACCATACAAATCACAAAGCGTTCATGTGTGATCTGGTCAAATTTTGTGAACTTTACAGTTTCTGGTACACTAGTCTTCTAGGAAGTGAACCTTGCCCTAAGGTCACTCATTGTCTTCCTGATTACACTTGTGAAGCATGATGGTATGGTTAAGAGTAATCGAGGTATATCATTTTTATCATTTTACATTTTATGTTTTTGGGTGCTTGAAGAGAGAGAGAGAGAGAGAGAGAGAGAGATATATATATATATATATATATATAAATTAATTCAATGAGTAATCTAAATTAACTAACTAATTGGTCTCTAACTAATCCTAACATAAGCATCTTTTCCCACTTTCTATACAGGTCTTGAACCCATGTATCCACTATTGGATTACCAAGTGCTACTCTATTAGATGTACCAAGCAATAATGCTACTAGGACTACTAAGAGAATAGATGTTATGCTAAAAGCAGTCGTACTTATGTATTTAATCTATCTAGCTTATCTTGCTTAATTAGATTAATTACTGGAGAACATTAAATACTTAACTAGAAGCATTAAATGTGTAAATAAATATCTAAAATATCTAGAATGCTACAAGGTTTATCAAGAAGCTTGTCTTTATTATTATACACACTATCATGCTTAGGTATAGCAATGCTCGAATAAATATCTATATACTCAATGACTCCTAGTGCAGGCACTCTGAAGAAATATTTTAGCTTTCAAATGACAAAACTATAAGAGTTCGGCTACTACTATGAATTTGATGCCCATAAACATGGTTGGGAGCTTGTATTTATAATTTTTGCTCTAGGGCTACATCGATGGGGCCACATCAACGTAGCAAACACTATGTCGACATGACCCCATAGATAGGGCAACACCATGTAAATGAGGCCTCATCAATTGGGGGCCTGTCGATGAGGCAATGTCAATGGGGACTTATCAACATGGCTTATTAATGCTTCATCATAACCCCACAACTGAATGAAAACTCATCCTTGAGTTCCTTTACAAAATTGGAAAGGTATGTGATTATTTACTAACTCTTAACAAAACAAAACAAACTAACTTGACAAAACTAAGTGCTTAAGTGTATAGATCAAAAAATTACAAAAATTGTGGTGTTCATGATACAAAATTGAACACCATTACATGACTCTACAAAACATTGACAACACATCCTCTAATGATGTGAAGACAATAGTGAAGATCAAATAGTCCTAGGCAATGGTGGCTCCTGAGGCTTTGAAGGACCTTCATTGGCTTTGGGCTCATGCAGTCAGTAAGGCAGTTGTGGCTATTCTACTACAATAGCAACCTTTAGTGAAAGGTGAAATCCATCAAGCAATGCCTTCATCTTCTCTTCCTTACTCCAAGGATCATTCACGGTGCATGTGACTTCACCACTGTCAATCAAAATGGGAACATCCCATACACAAGGCATGATTGAAAACATCTCCTTTACATTAACAAAATAGGTAGCCAACTATTTACATTTGATGTCAAATTCTCTTACTACATTTTGCAGCTTCCAGTAGTCATTCATCCATCTGGCCAGGTTCTTAGTAATTAATCTATAACCTATGAAACATGTCTTGAGAACTTCAAGCTTAGCATTTACCACTGCAAGCTTGTCCTTGGTGTCCTTGTGGTACTTGAACTTAACCTCATTCAGAAAATACAAGCTAGCCACTTGCTTCCCCAACTCATACCATGGCCTTTCGATAGTCAACATGGCTAGATTTACATAATAGAGGTTGGCAAGCTCCATATACTTTGTCATCTCCTTGATCTACAACTCCTTTATGCAGATTTCCACTTTGTTGTAGGCATCTATCCCATCAATGATGGATTGCCAAACTTCCCTTCCTTATTAGAGTTGTTGAAGGGCATCATTTACCTTTACCTTCATCAATTGGTTATGTTTTTTATTTATTTCCTTTTTTTAGACCAACCTACTCTCTATAATGATCTTTAACTTTTTCAAATTTGAGAGCTTCAAATTTCTAGGTGGCTACCTCAATTTTAGTCTTCTAGCAAAGGGAGTGCATCTCCTCCATGGAAAGGTTCCTATTCTCTACTACCAATCTCCTTATCTCTGTATGTGCTCTAGCCAGCTGCTCCTGCTGATGATGGATGAAATATGTTACCTATTGCTTGTGCACATCAACATTTCATAGGCGATGGTTCTCTATGATCAATTGGACATTCTCTTGGGATGTCTGATCCAAGGCCTTCTGAATCTTATGCTACATGGCCTCTACCAAGAATCTGTAGAACACCATCATCTCCATTACATTCTCAAATAGTTTAAGCCTAGACTAAAACTATTGCATAGCTTCATCTCCTGTGAGTGCTAGGTTGAGAAATGCAAGATCGAAAATTTGGGCTCTTAGTCCAGAAACCTCTACAACCAAGCATTCATTCTTTTCTCTAGCTATTTCGACTTTCCCCTCTAATATAATGTTCTTGCCCCTTGCCTCTAGCAGCTCCAATTAGGTTGCAATGATGTTATTCGAAAGGTCAAAGACATCTAGAATTATTTGCCTAGTTCCCACCAATTAGTCTAACAACTCTTCATGCTATGCTGCACTTATTCTACCACTTATGGTTCCCACAGATGTTTGCACATCTTTGAGTGCAATGATGTCTAGTGCAAATGCTAGAGGTGCATTAAGCATTTCAGCAATCCTATCAGCAAACACTTCTGCTACTGTTTCTTACCCTTGGTGCTGCATCACCAAAAAAGTTGCCTCTTCACCCTCCTCTAAGCACACCAAGAAGGTCATAGCATTTCCAAAAAAATTTGGGAGTGGTTGTTATTCTGTGAAAGATATTGTGACATCTCTAGCACTTGGATTTGACCTTGTAGGTAGCTACATTCTTTGGGCTGAGAAAATGGATCCACCCGCACCCATCAAAGAAATTTTTTGGGCCACCTCATTAAGGTGACTCATGGCTGGTCTATAAACAGATGGGTCCCCATGATTTGTGTCTACTCTTTACTCTTGTTCACTCAAGAGCCACTCTCTATATTCATGCAACCATTGGGTAATTGCAGCTATGTCTGGCACTATTTTTTGAGTGGTAGGTGGTGGAGGTTACTATACCTCTTCTTGAATTCTAGTTGTAGGCATTTTATCCTTCATCATTTCTACCTAGTTGGCAATTGGAATAGTTTTGACATCATCGTTGGTGTAACAGACAATCCCTCCTCTTTAACAAATTTTCTTGATGAGGCATGGGAAAGGGAGCGCCTTCCTTTAGTGTTTTTTTTCTTTAAAGCACTTCTCCATCTCTAGATAGATCAACTATGAAAGGTTAACTAGGAATCTCCCACTCAGAGCAGCACATGCTTGGGTAGAAAAGGTAGTGATTTTACTTGGCCTCACCATGGGATTGAGGTGGAAGGCCAAAATCTTGTAATGGATTCTCTCTGCTAGTGTAAGCATGTCAAACTCCTTGTGGTCAACACCATAACATCGTTGCACCTATTCTTTCTTGATGCTTGAATCCACTTGCATTAGGATCTCAATAAGGTTTGCTCCTAGTTTGGGCAACCCAAGTGCTGCAGCAATAGCCTGCCCCAAGTAGGACACTAAGATGTCCTTGATCTTTACTGTTGCTATAGGCTTCCTATTTTTCCAAAAAAAAAATGTTTCTCCCATGTACTACTCCATAGTGGAAGTGATGATTGGTCATATGGGAGAGGCCTTCAATTGATCCTGCACTTCTCTTAGTGCATGCTCTAGGAAAGGGCCAAAGTTTAACTCCTAAAGCATCAATTTCTGGACCTTTCTTAATTTGATTTAATTTAGGTAGACCTTTGTTAAGGTCACTTCAAGGTTTTCTGGTTGTGCAGGTGCATCATCCCAATGGGAGTGTTCTGTTGCTACTGCTACTAATTTTAAAATCTATCTAATAGATTCCACTTCTACCTTCTCCCTAAGAGGACTTGTGGGTGGGTTGTGAGTGGTTCTTCCTGTTGGGGCTATTCTTAGCCTTTTCCCATTCTAGGCTATTTTCCCTTGGTTGGGATAGTCTTTCTTCATACATGTGCTTTCCTTTTGGTACCATCTGCGATCACAACACATCCATGGATTAGTAGATGTAATGTGTAACTTTAATGTTTTTGAATACCTTTTCTTATTAGTTAGTTACACTTTGGTTAAGGTTGGACCATGGTAGATTCATTATTTTATTATTATTTTATTAATTATTTATTATAATTATCACCAAAGCTTGTTGGAAAAGTTTAACGCTTGTGATTTAGTGTTTAATAGTTGATTTGTCAATTAAACCTTTGTGAGAGTTAGAAAAGTCATGAAAATTTCTCTATTAAAAATGGTACATTTGTTGGCCCCATGACAAAGAGCTTACCTCTGGTAGATGCAGGGTTGAAGAATGGAGTGATTTGAATAAATAGTTTATGAGTTATTAACTCTAAAAGGTTCTGGGCTCTGAAAAATTAAAAAACTCCTTTAACGTTTGTGAGAAAATGTAAAATTTCTAAGTGGGGTCAGGTCTATTTATACTATTTTTCCACCACATCAATGGTGCCCTATATATGGGGCCTCATATACAAGTCTAATCCATTAAGAGGGCCCCATATACAAAACCCATTGACCAAAATTTTCAAAGTTGAATGTCTCTAGAAATACGATGAATTTTTCAACGAAATTAGGATCCATGGAATCCCAGAAAATCCAAGAATATGATAAAATCATTGAATAGGATCATTGAAAGCTCAAAAATTAAAAAGGTTGATGGAGAATATATGTAATGAACAAAATATGTAAAGGAGCACATGGTCTGATGTGGAATATGGGTGTACGAAAGATTCTAGCTACAAGAATGTCTAGGGATAAGATTCTTAACAAACCCAACCAAGGGATATGCAAGTGGGTCCCTCCCATAGTAGGCACATGTCATTTTTCCCTTGCATGACCTCAACCTAAGGAGTCCTTAGGCCCCATAGGTGACTAATGGTCAATGGAAATTAAGGACCAAAACCTGAAAGATTCTACCTAAGAATTCAAATACGTCAGACCAAGACATGAAATTAAGAACATGGACATTGCACTGAGGTGAGTTATGGATAGCATAAATGGATTATGGAGAAGATGGAATGGAATTCCCAACTAAGATCCTAAGAAGCCCCTTATGGAGTTCATGTTTAAAATGACCGAAGAAGATCCATCTTTAGTCCAAACCAAAACCAACCTTATTCAATGACTTTGCATCACCACTCCAACATTGATACACTCTCTCCCCTCATCCCCACTCCTCTCCTATCNCTTGAGACACAAGAGTGCTTCCACAAAACAACCAACATTCCATAAAAAGAAGAAAAGAGAAGTAGGAAGTGAGAGAGGACCTTAACTAGAGGGGACCTTCAAGCATGGGTGCATGTCTTTCTAGTTCCATAACNATACCTTCCCGCCTGGGGCTTATATGGGAAGTGCCAAGGGTCCCGGTTTTTTTTTTTTTTTTTTTTTTTTTTTTTTTTTTTTTTTTTTTTTTGGGATGTGAATAACACCATGCAAAGACTTTATTGGACTTCCTATTTAGTGGTTGGAATGGAATAGTAACAAGTCTGTGGAAAACACTCAACCACTCAAGTAAGTAGAAAAGTACAAAGAGTATTGAGTCCCCTTGAAAACACATCCTATTCAAAACTTTGAATCGTTCCCAATTCTAGAAACTATCAAGGTCACAAATTTATTAAAAGTTGATTTAATGAAGGGGACCTCAAACTTCCAAAACAAGAAAAACCATACAGTTTGTGGATGGGAAAATGTTGTGGACTCACTACCTATTCCATGAAAAAGAAACCATGATTGAGCTATTGGTACAAAAACTCAAAAATATTTCCAGACAATAGCAAACCAAATACAAACCACCATTAGTAGCAACTACAGCACCATTGTGTCTTGTTGGCAATAAAGCACTTTATTAGCAAAAATTTGAAAATCACACTTAAACAAAACAAATTATAAAAGAAAGTGTGAAATATTCAATAAAGATTCAAACATACTAACAATGGTGTAGAACAAAAAAATGTTGTAAAACAAAAAAATTTTAAAAAATCAATAAGTTGTGAAATAAATAAATTTCAAAATCAAAAATGTGGAAAACAAAAAAAAATAGAAAAACTGAGGAGCCATATGGATGATTAGCATGGATGGCCATCTCCCCCATGACTGATTTGGAAGGAGGAGATCCAAAAAATTGAACATGATTGTTCATCCATTGAGGTATTTGTTGCACTGGCTTATCTTGGTTCTAGGAAAAGCTTCATTTATTGGATGTTGACCAACTACTTTTTATTTAGGCTTTCAGGTTTGTATATGGTAATAGCCTTAGAAGGAAAGGTTTCAGCAATTATATAAGGTCCTTTCCATAATGTTTGTAATTTTATTTTCTAAGGTACATGTGTGGGATTCCAATAAAGAACCTTATCTTCTAGTTGAAATTTCACTTTCTGTATTCTTTAGTCATGTCATTTCTTGTTGAATGTCTTGTGCACTTCATTCAAAGATAGGGCCACTAGTTGATTTTCATTTAGCACATTGAGGTTGATTAGTCTTTCTTTTTGTACTAGGCTTAGGTCAAGATTCAGGTCACAAGTTGTTGAGAGTGTATGGAGCTCAAATTGAATCAGCAATGTTGGAAGTTTTCCATATACTAGCACATAAGGAGAGTAGCCAATAGGGATTTTACATGTTGAGCAGTAGGCTCATAGGGCATCATTGAGTTTTATGCTCTAATTTCTCCTATATTTTCTTATGGTCCTTATTAGGATCTTTGTGATCTCCCGGTTAGTTACGTCTACTTGATCGTTGGTTTGGGGGTGATAGGGTGTTGTTAATTAATGTTCAACCCCCAAGAATTACATTGCCTTTTTAAAAGTGGCACCTGTACAATTAGTTTCATTATTACAAATTAGTGCACATGGCACTCCAAACTTGTTTACAACATGTTGTTGTATAAATTTAGCAGTAGTGGATGATGTACAATAGATGATGGTTGTTGCTTCTACCCATTTTGTGTAATAGTTGATTCTTACAATGATATATGCCTTTCAGTTGGACATGGATGTGATGGGACCCATGAAGTTAATGTCCCATATGTCAAAGGGCTCTAGTGGTTGAATCCATTGTTGAGGATCTTCAATGTGAGTGGTCACCCCACCATCTTGTTGACAACATTCACAAGATTAAACAAACTAGTGGACATCCCTAAATATTATAGGCCAATAGTATCCTGCCATCAAGATTTTTATGGTTATGCATCTCCCTACATAGTGGCCTCCAGAAGGCCCTTCGTAAGCATTTTGGAGAATGCAAAGTTGATCTTCATCAACGACACACCAACGAATCAAGCCATCAGCACACACCTTGTAGAGGTGTCTATTGATTTCCATGAAATATTTGGTCTAATGAAGAATTATTGCTTCTTTCTAAAGTTAAGATCCTGTGGCATCTCCTAAGTGAGAAGGTAAGTGAGGATGTCATTGTACCATTTTGTTTCTGTAGGCACTTGGTCATTTATTACTCCTGTAAAGAGCAGTTCATCTGGAAACTAATCAAAGAGTGGGCTCTCCTCCTCTTTGTTATCCCATCTTAATCAAGAGAGGTGGCCAACAACCATATTCTTGATTCTTTTTTAATCTACCATTTTGAGGTTGAATTCCTACAAGATCACAAGCCACTGTATGATACAAGGGCTCACATCAGTTTATTCAGCAAGAAGTAGATGGCACTATGGTCTGTGTGCACAAATACTTTATAGCCAAGCACATAGTACCTGAACTTGTCAAGAGCATACACCACTGTCATTAGTTATTTTTCACTTGTGCTGTAATTCAACTATGCACCCACAATGATTTGACTCATGCAGTGGATATAATATGGACGTTTTTATCATCCAACTGCATAAGCATAGCTGGCAAAGCATACTTAGATGCATCTATCATTATGTGAAATGGTCTAGACCAGTCTAATGCCTGTAGAATTGGAGTTTCTACTATTTTTTCCTTCAACTATTGGAATGCATGTTTACATTCCCTAGTCTAGATGAATAGAGCATCTTTCTTTGTCAGCTTGACCAATGACTTCGTGATCTTATAGAAACTCTCTATGAATTACTAGTAGTAGATAGTATGTCCAAGGAATGATTTTACATCTTTGACTATTTCTAGTTGTTGTGTAATTCCTTGGATGACCCTTATCTTTCAAGATCTACCTCAATCCCTTCTTGTGAAATTTGGTGCCCCAACATAATGCCTTCTTGGACCATGAGGTGACTTTTTTGCTAGTTGAGTCACAAATTTTTTTCCACACATCTTTTCACTACTTACTCAAGGCAATCCAAGGCTTACTCAAACATAGCTCCATAGGTGGAGAAGTCATCCATGAATACTTCCACACAACTATTGATTTGCTATTGGAAAATACTAAGGACCAAGCATTGAAATGTTGCAAGGGAATTGCACAAACCAAATGGCATCTTACAATATGCAAAAGTCCCCCAAGGACTTGTGAATGTTGTCTTGGCCTGATCTTCTAGTGCAATTTGGATTTGGTTATAGCCACTATAACCATCCAAGAAGTTATAATAGCAATGTCTGGATATTGTGTCCAACACTTGATCCACAAATGGCAATGGAAAATGATCTTTAAATGTTGTCATACTCAACAACCTGAAGTTAATACAAACCTGCCACTTGCCATCTTTCTTTGGCACAATTACGAGTGGGCTAACCCACTCACTATCTGCGATGGGATAGATGAACCCTACCTTAGGAAGTTACTCTATTTCCTTCTTGATGATATGCTTCAATTTGGGGTTTAGCCACCTCTACGACTACCTTCTTAGCTTCATTGCTAGGTTGATGTAAATGTGATGTTGGCATATCCATGGATCGATTCTTATTAATTCAAGATATGACCAAGCAAAGGTTTTTGGCCATTTGTTAACCACCTTTAATAGATTTTCTTTTTGTTTAGTAGCAAGTTTTGCATTGATTATGACCAATTTACCATTGCTTAAAAATGCATATTCCATGCCAGCTCATAGAATTTTCAGCTCCAGGGGCTTCTATTTGAAGTTATTAGGGATTTCCAACTCTCCCTAATAGGTATCATCATCTTCATCATTAGAAAGTTGATGATGAACTTGCTCAAGTTCATAAATGCTTTCAACATAAGCACATGTTAGGCTCTCAGTTGGTTCCATGTATAATGTGCTACTATCTAAGTCAACTATCAACCACTGGGTGCGCTCTTATTTTTTGGCTGCTACAAACAAACACCTTTGAATATTTATTTCTTGTAAACACTGATTGCATGCTTTGATGTATGTACTTTTGATGGACCAAATCTTTTGCATGCAATTGCATTCATTATCACTGTACGTGATGCATGAAATATGCTTCTTCTCTAACTTTCCAAATTTATTTTCCTTGGAGATTTCCAAAGAGAGGTCTCTTATGCCCATACATGCATTGACTATGCTTAACCAAGCCCTTCCCATAATGATGGGAAAGTCACCTTTACAGTTTTCAACCCTGATCACCAGAAAATCAACAAGATAGGATCACCCACTAACTATGGTCACAATGTCCTCCACTAATCTCAAAGGAATAGTAATTGATTGATTTTCCAATTCTAAATAGATGTTGCTTTTCTTAAGAGGTGGTAGGTTCTAGGCCTTGTACATATCATGAGAGATGAGATTGACATTGGAACCAAAATCAAGAAGAGCCTTGCATGGCTCATGTCCAGCAATCTGTAGGTAAATGAGAGGACTTCCTAGGTTAGATATTTTCATGGAAAGATTGCCAGCCTTAATCTAATTAGAAATAGCTTGAATTAACATCACAGTACAAATCCAAGGTAGCGTTTGGTTTGAAGGACACTTGAAGATGTTTGATGTAGAAGATGAGGATGTTGGAGATGTAGGATGACTAGCCACATTAGATTCTGAGGGTTTGGAAGGACTATTGGATCAAAAAAAGGGTCATTTCCTAAATCAGTTATCTGAACCACTCAACCAAAAACCCAATTGTGAATGTATTATCCTCATAGCATTTCATTGCTATGGTTGTGGAGGAATTTCTCCCTACATGGATGGAGGAGGAGGTAACTGGGTTAAGGGCAAGGGGATGTGTACAAACAAATGCAAAGAGTGGTATGGGTATGGGTTCTCCCCTTGAATAGATGGTAAATGTATTGAATGGTACTCCAGAGGATAATAGTAATGTTGAAATAAGGCATGGCTTGCAGAGCTTCTTAAAGAGATGGGTTGCTAAACATAGTACCAATATGGATCTAATTGCCTATAAGAATATTGCTACCTTGGCAATGGAATTTCCCATGATTGTGGTTGGTGCCACTATTGGTATTGTTCATATGGTTGTGATGGAGCTCCACTTGGGTAATAAGCTTATTGTTACTAATGGAATTGCCTTAGATTTCCTTGAGGATAACGTAATCATCTAGGTGTTTACCTATGTGCTAGTCAAGGATTCAATGCATACACCCTAGACTCTTGTAATTGTGACACCATAGGGCAACACCCCCTTGGATGTTCATATTGATAAATTTCACAACTAGTATCATCTTCAGATTTTGTCTCCACAACTTCCTCTACTGCAACAGCTTTGCCCTTTCCTTTCTAGTAGGCACATTCAACTTCTTTTCACCTCCTGTAGTTATGATCAATATTTTGCTCTTTGGATTCTTCAGCAATCTTCATAGCAATTTGGAATTTTTCATCCAAAGAGTCTCATAATTTATCAACCTTTGCCAAAATATTAAAAATATATTTTTGGATGGGCAAGGTTTTCCTATTCACCACTTCATTGAGTGGTGACTCCTCCTTGTCACAAAATCAGACCTCCTATTTCCTAATGGAAGGATCCCTATTATGCTCTTCTACATTTTCCCTTTTTTGCAACTCATCTTCTTCTTTTACTACCTACTCTATAAGCCTTTGGATCTAATGAGCTCTTAATTTAGATAGTCTCCCTTGGGCATAAAACCCAAGAGTTCTTCTATGATGTGGTGGAGTTATTCCCTTTTAGAATAACCATGGCCAGGGCATCAATGTAAAAGTGAATAATATCTACCAATGGCAGCATCCAAGGGTTCATGTGTTCCTTATTTTAAGCCTTGTATTTGCCTTCTTAGATTAGACACTCTAGAACACATCTAGTATTTGTCATTAAATAGCTCTAGCATGGTACTCTGTCAACAAATGGATTCTGGTTCCAAGGACTAGAATAGCTCTTAGCTTCCTTAATGAGTATCTTGGGAAAAAGCTTGATTTTCTACTAGTCATTTTCAATGTTCTATAAGGCACAAGCATCATGGAAAGCTTGTAGATGATTATGCAAATTAGAATTATATCCCCCCTCAAATTGTGGGGTATTATTCATGTCTAAGCACTTGATCTAGCTATCTTTCATATGCCTAGTTGGGATCTTTACTACCTCTACAATGTTGAGCATGCTTTGAGTCACCAATAGAGGTTCATCATCATGATTATGTTGATGACATCGATGATGATTTATATCACCTCTGTGTTCTTAATGGCCTTGATGGTCTCTGTTGTCTTCTTGATCACCTTCATTATGATTATTTCAATGGTAGCTTTTATAAGAACCAAAAGATGAAGAGGAATTTTTAGAATCAAATGAAGAGGATGGAGAGGAAAGTGGACCACCACCACCTATTCGTTAATTATGACCACCATTCTTAGATCCTTTTCCATTATGATGTTTACACAAGTCCCTACCTTAACTATCACTTTTTCCTAAACCTAGTTTATGAATAGTGGATTGCAAGTTCAGGGTCACATCCTCATTACCAAAAACAAGGGGTGGAGAATCTTCATGTTGAGAACTTTCAAAGGGAGGATCCTCAATGTCATCTTGATTTAGGAGGAACAAGGGAATAGTGAAATGTTTCCCCTTCATAAACTCATGGTGCTTCGCCTAGTATCGATCTTGCTTGCATTGTATTTTAGTGGGATGGTAGTCCCCAGTGTCATGATCATTCACAACATATTCCTCATGAAGATCCAAGATGCCCAACTTTTTAAGGGTTTGAAATAGCATCCCAAGCATAGATCAATCAAGAGGTAATACAATGTTGCCCTCCATATCACGTCATCGCAGCTGTTCATCTTGATGTAGGATGAAGGTGAAGTTTGATACATACTCATCTGGATGAGTATATACCACTTTGCACTCTTATGGAATCAGTGGTTTAACATCTTCACACCTGTTAGAAGAAGACATTTTGCAACAATTAAAATTATTAGTGTGCTTAGTAGTTATATGTCATGTGAGAGTGATGTTGATCTTGATTTTGTTCAATGATATTAATAATATTCATTGATCCTAGATAGTGCACATTTCAACAAACAAAGCCCTGGAAATGATGCCAATGATGAGTGGCAAGGTACCCCTATACCCAACCATATGAATCATAAAGTGTTCATGCACGATTCGGTCGAATTCTGTGGACTTTATAGTTTCCAATACATTAGTCTTCTAGGAAGTGAACCCTACCCTAAGGTCATTCGTTATCTTCCCAATTACACTTGTGAAGCATAATGGTATGGTTAAGAGTAATCAAAGCATATTATTTTTATCATTTTACGTTTTATGTTTTTGGATGCTTGAAGAGAGAGAGAGAGAGAGAGAGAGAGAGAGTAATTTAATGACTAATCTAAATTAACTAAATAATTGGTCTCTAACTAATCCAACATAGGCATCTATTCCCGCTTTCCGTTCACATCCTGAACCCACATATCCACTGTTGGGTTACTAAGCGCTACACTACTAGGCATACCAAGCAATAACACTGCTGGGATTACCAAGTGAATACGTGTTATGCTTAAAGCAATCGTACTTATGTATTTAATCTATCTAACTTATCTTACTTAATTAGCTTAATTACTAGAGAACATTAAATAAATAAGTGGAAGCATTAAATGTATAAATAAATATCTAAACCATGCAAAATGCTACAAGGTTTATTAAGAAGCTCGTCTTTATTGTCGTATACACTATCATGCTCAGGTATAACAATGCTCAAATAAAGATCCATACACTCAATGACTCTTTCTACAGACACTCAAGAGAAATATTCTAACTTTCAAATGTAAAAACAGCAAGAGTTTAACTACTACTATAAATTTGATGTCCATAAACATGGTTGGGAGCTCTTATTTATAGTTTTTGCTCTAAGGTTGCATTGACGAGACCCCATCAACGTAGCAAACGCTACGTTAACACAACCCCATCAACAGGGTAACACCACAAAAATAGGGCCTCATCAATGAGAGCCCATTGATGAGGCTACATCAAGATGGGCCCGTCGACATGGCTTATTGATGCTTCATCAGAAAGGCATATGATTCTTGATGTTATTTTAGCCTTATGCTACTACTAACAATAATAGATAGATTAATTGCTTAATCTAATTAACAACATAAAGATAAAGTCTAAGCTAGCCTATGGGCAATGAGTGTCCATTTCTAACTTATGATACATGTCCTGAACCATTGTATCCATTGCAGGGATTACCAAGCGCTATGCTACTAGGTGAACCAAGCAATAATGCTACTAGGATTACCAAGCAAATATGTGTTTACGCTCAAAACTAGTCATGCTCATTCTGCCAATTCATTAACATGCATGGAAATGTAAATCTTAACTAAGTACATGAAACATAAATTACATGGAAAGTGAATTTAATCTAAGTCAAAGTGTTGCAATGAATAAGAATCAATCTCAATCTTATTGATGTTCATGAAATGTGTCTAGGTACATTGCCACTTGAATAATACATCATACAACTCACTCAGATACACACTACAGGCACTCATTAATTATTCTCTAAGACTACAAAATAAAACTGCAAGAGTTCAGCTACTTTATTAACCAAAAAATGCCAATACACAGTGGGAGCACATGTATTTATAGGTGAAAATAGACGTTGCATTAATGGGGCCTCGTCAATGCATCATTGCATGTGTCAATTGGGCCTCATCAATACATCATTTACATTGATGGGGTTACATTGACAAGGCCTCGTCACTGTAGCTACCTTAACATGATTGCTTTAAAGCAACTACATTAGAGTAGCTATGTCAAGGTAGTTACATTGAAGTAGCTACGTCAAAGCAATTGTGTTGAAGAGGCTGCATCAACACAACCAACTGATGCTTCATCATAACCCCATGACTAAATAAAAACTCATCCTCAAGCTAATAGGATAGGACCAAGCTTTCTTTGCAAAAAATTGAGAATGATGGAATTATTGACTGATGCTAACTACTGACTAACTCTGAGTGCTACATTAAAAAATTTTCTTCCAACTGGATACATTACAAAATGACAAAATGACTAAAAGATTGGATAGACATTGAAGATTAAAAAATTTGCAAAGGTCTTCAAAAAGTCATTGAAGATTATTCTTCTTGTTGCCACTAGCAGTGGCAGACTTCCAACCTTGATTATTATGTTGATGCTTCTCTAGTTATTTAGAACATTCTTGATGGATGAACTAAAATTTCTTCTCATCATCCCATGGATCTAGCAAACATGTGATGCTTGAGCTGCTATCTTGTATGTGCTACAATTTATCCATGGGATATCCTCTATTGTCCCCCTCTTAGCTTCGTTTTCATACCTAGCAAAAGACCTTCTCCCGTAGGCATTTCTTTTAGCATCACCTATAGTCACCAAAGGATCAACATTAGTTTTGGTAAATTTTCCTTAATAATTAATCCTTTTCTGATCCCGTAGTTTTCGTTTAAGCACAAAGTGATGACAACATACTATGCCCAAGGCTATGAGGTAACTAAAATCATTAAGTTTACATTATTTTGATCAATTACTATTAGTTACCATGATATTCAAAAATAGGATGTTTGAAAACTTTCAAAGCAAACATCCCTAGCCCCCATGACTAATAAGCGTAACTTTGGAAGCACACAAATTTTTAAATAATTGAAACTAAAGGTCTAATTCAAAAGATGACTAAGAAATATTAATGGATATGGAAATAGAAAAGTAGGAGAAATTAATGAAACGGATGAGAGGTAGTTCCAAAATTATGCATAAATTTAGAAAAATCATCACTGATGTTCTAGAAGATGTAAAGGTTAGTTCAAAGCCATGATCAATAAAAGCTATGCAAGTGGGTCCTCCCCAAAGCAAGCTCCTACCATAATGCCCTTACATAACCACTTCTATAGATGTCCATGGACACCTGAGAAGTTAAATGTAGATCATGCCTTTGTTCCAAACAACAAACAACTATCATGGTTGGGATGTTGCACTATACTAAATAAAACCAAAAGGTTAATAATCGTATGTAGTAGTGAGGTGAATAATGGGATGAGAAGGGATTATAGAGATCAAGATGTAAGGTACTTGATCATGTCCACAATAGGTTCTTGTAAAAAATGTAATTAAAATGATTAGCATACCTATTCATCCAAGCTTAGACCAAGTTCATACCATGAACAGTAACCTCACATTAATGTGCTCCTTCCTACCGACCACCATGATTCCACAACCACCTCAAAGAATAGTCTTCACTCTAAAAAGAGAAATAAAGAGAAGAAGGAAGGAAGGGCCTTAGTTAGAGGGGTGTCTTCAAGCATGGGTAACATGTCTTTCTAGCCCCATAACCAATGCTTGTAGCTTGTTATTGTGTCTAAGGGATGTGTTTTTAATTCCCATTCTTCTCTCTCTTCCTCTCTCTCCCTCTCTCTCTCTCTCTCTCTCTCTCTCCCTTGTTTTGTTCTTCTTTTTTTTTTTGCTGAATAGGAACCACACCATGCAAAGACTTTTAGCTTCTTGTTATTGGTCAACAGAGGAGTGATGATACATTCCAAGAGGAGTCATAAACCACATGAAGGAAGATAAGAAGAAAACCCAACAAGTCCCCTTGAGGTCACACCTTAACCATTCCCACTTGGTCGTTCCCTCTTTCTTCAAGGTACAATGATCATTGATTCATTTTAGTTTCATGAAAGAAGAACCAAATTATTTCCATGAAAAAGATCTTTTATTCAAAGAACTAAAGGGATGGATGAGGTAGCCTCATAGCTTTATACAATTACTTACTTAATGATCTTCATAGCATACAACAAAAACCCAACATATAGCATTGACTTCTGCATCATAACTTGGCAATATTATTGACAAAAACATAAAATACATTCATAAAACATAAAGAGAATGACTCAAGAAAAGAGAAAAATATAAAGAAATTAAAAATATCAAAAAAATGAAAAACATATGAAGAATCGGAAAATTTTAGAAGAAATAGGAAAATGATAAAAAAAAATTTTAAAAAAAGTGAAAAATACTTATTAGTTCCTAAACCAAGATGGAGCATCTCCCCCACAACTAATCTTATGGCCCCACATTTGGAAGATTGACCACACAATCCCCTAATTAAACACCACTAGTTTACCATCTATCACCGTTACTAATTTAATTAATCATGTGGTAGCACATCTAACATTGGAAATAGTCTCTTTTGGATCATTTAGAGGTGTATCTTCGTCTAGACTTGAAGGTGCTTCCATTTTGGGGGATCTAGATATGTTTTCTTCTTCTTCTTCATTTTCTATTTTAATTCCAGGCTCTCCATGTTTAATATCCTTTTCCGATGTATAATCAAAGTGTAAGATATATGCATCTAAGTCCTCTATTTGGTCCATTTTCTTAAGTCTAGAACTAATAAGCAGATCAATTGCCTCTATGCATCTTTGAAATAATTTTATATTCTCATTTTCAAACCACTACGTGTCTTCTGGTTTAGTGGCTACTAAGTAGATTAGTTTTTGCTCACACACTTACTCCTGAACTTTCTTGTGGGGTGTGTTAATATTTTGAATTTTCAGCCCACAACTACATCCTTTACTATTAGTGATGCATGGATTTTCTTATCTCTCCACAAGGATAAGTTCATCATTTATGTCTTGTGTTGGAGTGGTAATGGTTGTTGGCTTTTTTGTATGATTAGGAGACATCATTTTAACAAGGAAAGTTGTTACCTTAGATTGGAATTGTGTTAGTTTTGATGAGTTCATAGCACAATAGGTGACAAACACAACCTTGCTCTCGACCATGGACGTGTGAGTGTCAAGGGCATCGCACAAGTGCATAGCTTACTACCTGCACCATCCATCATTCACGCAAACACCCAACATTGAGGTATGCCTACAGGTTCTGACATCCCCTGGTAGGATAACCAGACTTGAGAGTGCTTCCTCAAAAATGCTTCTTTGTGAGAACAAAGTTTCACATAGGAAGCAGCACACACCACACCAACAAAGGCCACCTCGAGGCACCCACTGAAGAACGAGCCATGCAAACGTGCATGAAGGACAAGAGAACTTGAGTCCTCTTCATTCCCTGGCACATGCATGTGAACTCGCATCTACCACCCATGTGCTACTGAGTGGTCAGATCTGTGATCAAGAAAAGAAAACATGCACCTAACACTACCCCGTGGGGATGTCAGGATGCTCTACTACCTCAACCACACAAAATCGACACAGCCATTTGCATGTGCTCAACCACTATCGCATCCTGCAAAATAGGAGACGCATCCCAACAACATAAAACCAAATATGAATCAATGCCAAAGGTGTTGTTCGCATCACAACATAAGCCATGTGCTATCGAAGGGTACATGCAACCATCATCGACATTACATATGTGAAACAAAAGTCAGCCGTGGGCGCCCCTTTGAAATCGCATTCTCCACAAGGGCCAAAACAGTTCCATCCTTGCTATCCAACCATCAGAGTGAGGGATGCATCCCAGCAATGCAACCACTGTAAAACAACGTTCAAAACATGGTTCCAATCTCATCTTAATGCAACAAGATGGAACATGTGTCGTACTAAGGAACATGCAACTATCATCACATTATGAATGCCAAATGAAGATTGGCTGAAAGCACCACTTCAGAATCCCATTCTCCTCGAGGGCGATGACATTTCCATCCTCTCTCTATTCAAGCATCAAGGTGAGGGATGCATCCCAACAATGCAACCACTTTAAACCAATGCTTAGAATGTGGTTCAAATCTTATCTCAACGCAACAAGATGGAACATGTGTCATACCTAGGAACATGCAACTATCGTCACATTATGAATGACAAACGAATATTGGCCATAGGGACCCCTCTTCAAAATTGCATTCTCCTCGAGGGCAAGGGCATTTCCATCCTCTCTCTATTTAAGCATCACGATAAGGGATGCGCCCCAGCAACACAACCACTTTGAACCAATGCTCAAAACGTGGTTCAAATCTCATCTCAATGCAACAAGAGGGAACATGTGCCATCCTGAGGAACATGCAACTATTGTCACATTATGAATGCCAAACAAAGACCAATGGTAGATAACACTTCAAATTTGCATTCTTTCCCAAGGGGCAAAACATTTCCATCCTCTCTCTATCCAACCATCAAGGTGGAGGATGCGTCCCAGCAATTCAACCACTGTGAACCATTGCTCAAAACGTGGTTCGAATCTTCATCTCATCTCAACGCAATAATAGAAAACATGTGCCATCTTAGGGAACATGACACTAGTGTCACATTATGAATGAAAAATGAAGATTAGCCATAGGGACCTCTCTTCAAAATCACATTCTCCTCGAGGATGAGGACATTTCCATCCTCTCTCTATCAAAACCACCAAGGTGGGGGATGCGTCCAATCAACGTAACCACTATAAAGCAATGACAATCAATGATAAGGTAGAGAAAGAATACACTCGAAGATACCCCGTGGGGTCATCAAGATGCTCTTGCTACCTTAATTGCACCAAATCAATGTAAGCATTCACACGAAATCATCGGATATCATTTTTAGAGCAGATCTTTCAATCTTGTAGGACCATCAATAATGGCTCTAGTCCCACAATAATCACAACCAAGGATAAAGAAATGGGCCTCATAGGATGAAGGCTTCCAGATACCCAAATTCATCGTTAAGAGACCACACAACCAAAAATTCCTTTGTGAGTCGTGCACCCAAAACAATGGATCTTTGAGAAATGAGCCCCAAACATCCGTTCGACTTCTCCTGACCCTTGAAGAACTTACCACCAAGGATGAGCATGCACTCAAACTCGACAAGTTACTCCAAGTAAAGGCACAACGTAAGTCCTTGAATCCATGAAAGGTTATTTTCAAGATGGTACGATGAAGGTCATTTCTATGTATGTTCGTAGCACAAGTGGCATTATTTTGTTGATGTTGTGGTGCTGAATCTTCTTGTGTTGCTAGTCAAGACATGTGATGGATGGAAGTATGAGAATATTGAGGATATGATGGAGGATAAGAGGCATGAGGTGGTGATCCTTTAGAAGATGTTGCAGGTTGATGATATTCAGGAGAGTGGTAGTAGTGATTTGAAGTAGAGGAAGTAGAATTAGTTGGGGAAACAAGTTGTTGAACATAATATCCATATGGATCTGGCTGGTAGTAAGGGTGGTGTTGGTTTAATGATGGCCTCCCTCATGATTGTGAGTTTTGCCACTGTGTTGGATGATAGTTTTAAGGTTGGTTAGAAATCCCACTAGGATAGTATGATTGGTTGTAGGACTATCTATAATTACCTTGTGAGTAAGGTAATTTCCTAGGCATTTGCTTTTGTATAAATTTGATATTCAATGTAAAAGGCTAATACTCATGTAGATGTAACATGACTGGGCAATAGCCCTTTGGATGGTCATATAGGCAAATGTCACATCTATCATCTTCATTGATGGTTGAGTCTATAAGCTCTTCTTCTACAACCATTTCCCTTTTTTGTCAATTAATGTTCTTACTTGTCTCATGGTTTCTTTTTCTCCTTTTTTTGTGATCACTTGATTTTTTTTGCATTGCTATCTCCTATATGATTTCTATGCAAGGTGTAAATTTCTCATTTATCCATTTCGACATCTTATCTAACCTTGCTTCAAGCTCATTAATAAAATTTTATATTGACAAGGTTTGTTGTAAAATCATCTCATCAAGAGTTACCTCTTGTTCCTCATCATAGATATGGACCCTCTTCTTTGAAGATTTGGGTCCTAGTGATATTTCTCAACATTCTCTCATTTACATAGCTCTTCTTCTTCTTTTGCCATATGCTCGATTAGCTTTTGGATCTAATGGGTTCCTACTTCATATAATTAACCTTGAGCATACATCCCAAGGCTCTCTCTCATTTGATTATGAAGCCCATCTATGATGTGTAAAAGTTGTTCTTCTTAAGAGAAACCATGGCCTAGACATTTATTCAGTAGAGAATAGTATCTATCCACGATCATATCCAAGGGTTCATGTTGTTCTTATTTCCATCCTTGGATTTGTTTCCTTAGGTTGAACACCCTCACATAGGTTTGGTATTTCTCATTGAAGAGTTCCAACATTGTGAACCACTAATAGATTAAATTTTGTTTCAACAATCTATACCACACTTTGGCTTTGTCTATGAGTATCCTATGAAAGAGCTTAAGCTTTTTCCACCTACTTTCAATGTTTTGTAAGACACAAGCATCATGGAAGACTTGCAAATGATGTCATGGATAAAAATCATAGCCTACTACAAATTTAGGGATGTTATTAATATCAAGCCTTTTGATAAAACTTTCCTTGCAATGCCTATGGGGTATTTTAACTACCTCTATGATCTACATCATGATCTTAGTGGCCAACAAGGGTTCACCGTCATCAGACATTTCATGGTGAAATTTCTATTTCTATTTGTCTGATTGTGATGATTTTATCTATGCTTATTTTAATGTCTTTGATTTTTCCCTTGGTTTAAATTTCTATTTTTATTTAAAGCCCATAGTCAACCTCTATCTCTATACCTACGTTCATCTTCATCAAAACTAGACATTGAAGAGGAAGAGGAAGATGAGGAACTGGGAGAGTTGCCATGGCTTCTATAGTGTTCCCCATGGTCCCTTGATTTATCTTTTCTAGGTTTTAAGGAGGTCCTAGGCCTTGAGGCCTCCCTTGATCTAGGACTTACTCAATCTCCTCTACGACTATCTACCTTAGGTGAATGTAGTCCTTAAGTGTAGTCAAGGTGGTCATGAACATATGAAACCCTTACATGAGATTGGTCACTTCAATTTTCTTCAATATATATCTTATTAGTTCTCTAATGAATGTTTTCTTCATATGATGCATTATTGCTACCATTTTAAAGAGACATTATTGTTAGTTTATGATGTGTGTGAATTAATGTTTTCTGAAAGATAAATCGTTAATGCATTTACCACGATTGATGAGAAGCGAGGTACCCCTACGCTCAACCATATGATTCACAAATCGTTCACACACGATCTAGTCAAATTTCATGGACTTTATAGTTTCTAGTGCACTAGTCTTCTAAAAAGTCAGTCTTGACCTAATGTCATTTATTGTCTTCCCAATTATGCTTGTGAAACTCAAATGTATGGTTAAGTGTAATTGAGGCATATGATTTTTATCATTTTATGTTTTAGGTTCTTTGGTGCTTGAAAAAAGTGATAAAGTAGTTTAATGACTAATTTGATTTGACTAACTAACTGATCTCTAACTAGTCCTAACATAAGCATTTGGTCCCACTTTTTGTACACATCCTAAACCCACGTATATGCTACTGGGTTACCAAGCACTACACCACTGGGCACACCAAGCAATAACGTTGTTGGGATTACCAAGCAAATATGTGTTATGCTCAAAGCAGTCATATTTATGTAATTAATGTATCTAGCTTATCTCACTTAATTACCTAATTAGCTTAATTACTAGAAAACATTAAATAAATAACCGAGAATATTAAATGCATAAATGAAACATTTGAACTATCCAAAATGTTACAAGGTTTATCAAGAAGTTTGTCTTTATTGCTGCACACGCTATCATGCTCAAGTACAACAGTGCTTGAATAAAGATTTGTACACTCAATGACTCCTGCTGTAGGCACTCGGGAAAATATTCTAACTTTTAAATGGAAAAACTGCAACAACTTCACTATACTATGACTAATTGATGCCATAAATGAAGCTAGTGAGCATGTATTTATAGGCAAGAATAGACCCTACATCAATAGGGCTACGTCGATGCATGAAATAATGCATTGACAGGGTCATGTCAATGCATGAAATTATGCATTAATGAGGTTGTGTTAATGGGGCCCAATTGATGGGGCTACATTGATGGGGCCCAATTGACAAGGCCTAGTTGACGAGGCCTCGTTGACATAGCAATCGTGACTCATCAGTGATTGTGTATGATATAACTAATCTATATAACTAGCACCATCCCCAGTAACGGCATGAATGATGAGCGACAAGGTCACAAGCGTTCACACATGATTCGGTCAAATTCAATGAATGGGACTAGTTGTGCATCTAGATCATTAAGCATTGATCGTAGTTTGCTAGCTTCCCACTTGGACTAGTTGTAGCTTTGTCACATATGATTTAGTCCAAAGTGAGGCATATGATTCTTGATGTTGTTTCGACCTTATGCTACCACTAATAATAATAAAGAAATTAATTACTTAATCTAATTAACAACATAAAGATAAAGTCTAAGCTAGCCTACGCATGTCCATTCCTAGCTTACCATACACATCTTGAACCCACATATCCACTACTGAGATTACCAAGTGCTATGCTACTAGGTGAACTAAGCAATAAAGCTATTGGAATTACCAAGTGAATACATGTTTATGCTCGAAATTGGTCATGCTCATTCCACCAATTCATTCACATGCATGGAAACGTAAATATTAACTAAGTACATAAAATGTAAATAACATGGAAAGTAAATTTGATCTAAATCAAAGTGTTGCAATAAATAAGAATCAATCTTGATTGTATTATCGTTCATGGAATGTGTTCAAGTACATTGCACTCAAACATGACATCATATAACTGACTCAAATCCATACTGCAAGCACTCACTAACTATTCTCTAAGACTACAAAATAAAACTACAAGAGTTTGACTACTCTATTAACTAAAGAATGCTAATACATGGCATGAGCATGTGTATTTATAGGTGAAAATAGACACTATGTCAATGGGGCCTCATCAATGCATCATTTATGTTAACAGGGCCTCGTCAATGCATCATTTACATTAACAGGGCTGCATTGATGGGGCCTCATCGATGTAGCTACCTTGATGTAGCTACTTTGAAGTAGCTACATCGAAGAAACTATGTTGAAGAGGTTGCATTAATGCAACTATGTCAAAGAGGCTGTGTTGAAGAGGATGCATCAATGCAACCAACTGATGCTTCATCACATTCCCATGAGTAGATTAACAAAGATCTTACAAATTTAAGGCTTAGCAATGATAGGTTTACAAAGGAGAAGGAGACTCTACAAATCAAGCTGGGACAAGGTGGAGATCCAAAGAACATAAGACAACTAAGAAATCATTCCCACTATGAGGCATCTACAAGCACTTCATCAAATGGAAAGTATACAACTGTGTTTGCACATGCAATCCAAATAAGAAATACTATGTACTTTTACTATGGTAATTTTCGGCATTAGCAATCTCATTATTATTTACAGCTAAAGCATTAGAAATTAACTACATGATCTTATCAAAATAATTCCAGAAAGAATATCTTTCAAATTAGAAAAGTTTGGAGACCTAAAGAGAAAAATTAAGAGAAAGGGATAACTACACATATTGATAAAACAAACAATGATATTGAGAAATTAGAACACAAGCATGAAGTAGCAACTTGAAATAAAATAAGATACTCAAACAAATACATTGATGGCAAAAAAGACAAGGATCAAATGCCAATAAAGGGGGTACTCTATGATGGAGGACATAATCTCAAACTCCATTAATTATGCCCATGCCTAAAAGCAAGCATGGTAAGTAATAATAAGTAGCTTTATAATTCTTATTTTTTGACTCACTAAACATAGCTTTAAATTAGTTATTTTTTACAAATACTAGTGGCTAGAAAATTGTTGAATGAATGCTATTGAAAATCTTTGGTTATTCAAAGAAAACCTCACTTGATCTTACAAGATGTTGAGCTACAAATAAAATCATATTACCATCAATATTTTATGGACATTAAATTGAGAAAGGATCAAGGAACAATGATCAAGAATCTACAAAGTAAGATTAGGTAAGTTTGATTGTTAAGACCATATCCTTGCTATTAAAACATATATACCTTGTGATCCAACTTATATCATGTTGTTGGGAAGTAATATGTTATAATTACCAACGTGTGCTACTTTTAATGTTTTTATTAATAAATCATGTTTTGGATCCTTAATTAGTATGCAATGGTTTTAAGTGGTGTAAGACCCTTAAATGTAATTCATGGATTTTTTGAGAAAAGCATCATTTCAAAGGGGATTTCCTTGTGAATTATTTACTATCTATATTGAAATCATGAATACTACTAATGGAATACTTTGGTTTCCAAAAGTCTTCACACTTGATCTAAGAATCGCTATGCAAATGATTGTTGGTGCAAAAGTGTTGTTGGAAAATCAAAAATGCATTCCTATAAGAAGCCAATTGATCCTGAATGCATCAAAGGAAGAATACCATTCTCTCCACAATAGATAAGTTGTGACAAAAGAAGCTTTGTGTTGGACATCCAAAGGAAAATTATTATGCTATGCTAATATCTATGTTAAAAATTTTAGAATTTTATCTTTTATCATAAGATACTACTAATGTAAGGCTTTGGTTTCAAAAGTCTACATACTTGATCTTGGGATGGCATTGCAAATTTATTGACATACATTACACAATTTGAGGAGATTCAAAGATACAACTCTACAAAAACATAATGATCCATGCAAGGGCATTCAAACAATAGATGGATTATAAAAGTTGGAGATTGTTGTTGCTATTGTGATTTTTGGATCCTTAATGTTTAATCACAATGTCCTTTATTTTAAATGGGGTTCCTATCTGGGAGAAAACTATATATTTTGAAGCCAAAATTGTTCCATCCTACATTTTTGAGAAAAATCAAGGTTGTGTAAAGAGTATGCTAATCCTAAAAGGCTCAAGGGGAGAATGCCACTCTTCCTACCACTAAAGCTTGAAGTTGGGAAGAAATTAGCATGTATGCAGGGGAAGCTTGTACCTCAACAACAGTCATCATCTTATCAACCATCAATGTATGGGGAGTCTTTGGAAACTCTCACCAAAAGACACTAAAGTTACAAGACCTCCTACTCTAGCACCCATAGCAAAAAATGTGTAAGAAGAGGTATATTCACACTAAAGTGTGGTAAAGTATCTAAGGTAATAGTATGAGTTTATTTTGGTAAAATCACTTTTGGATCTTTTACCTTGAGATGGCTTTCTTTCTGAGCACATTTGAATTAGACATGGTTGCATACAAATTGGATTATGGACATCTTGTTAAATATTTGGTCAGCTACATTTGATCCTTGAGATTTCCACCATTATGAGTTGTGCAGCTTTGACTATTTTTGTATATCTTAGATCTAAAGATCTTCATAGTTTCTCTCTCCTTGGAAAAGAAATTTCCTTATGGTATCTTTTTGCTAATGTCCAAAAAGAGGGACAAAGTTTTGAAATGGTTTGATAAACTCAAGATATTAGTATTTGTGTTGATATAAAATTATAATCTTGGCCTACATAATAGACTCAAGAGATTGGTATTTATGTTAATATAAAATTATAATCTTGGAATATACAATGGTTTTGTTTACTAATGGTTTTTTAGTCTAATGTATCAAAGACAGTTTCTTCTTTTCAGTGCTTAGCCTTTGAATTTAAGCCTTGAAATTACATGGAAGTATCCTTGAATAGAAGGCTTTAAAAGATTATTTATTTTTTACTTTTTTTACGAACAGATAAGAGGCAACTTTTAATGTTTTTTTAATCAACCCTATGTGATGTGCTATAGGATGCAATGTATGGTGGATATTTTATATTGTGGACTTATCTTTGGATAATGTTTTTACATGTTGTTTGCTATATATGGTTGGGAAGGTCCTTAATATGGACTATTTCTTGTGTTGCCCTCTTGTGAATTTGGTTAATGGATCTGAGCCTTTTTAACTACTACATCTAATTTTGGTTTACCTTTCTTACTACCATAGGAATATATATAAGAATGTTGGTACATTTTTGTTTATTATTGATGAGTGGTGAGGTACCCCCTACACTCAACCATACAAATACGAGCATTACACGCGTGATTCGGTTGAACTTTGTAGACTAAGTGCCTACACGCCTCATGGAACACTTAAGGTTAATCATTCGTTGTCTTCCCAGACTTACTTATAGTTGTCACAGTCGTATGGTTAAGTCAGTCTGAGGTATGTGATTTTTATGTCTTTTCTATTTTTATCTCCTATGCTAGTAAGGTGAAGGGTGAAGAGACTAATTGACTAACTTTAACTAACTAGCTAAGCCTTAATTAACATAGCATCAGCATCCATTCCAACTTACCATTCACACCCTGAACCAATGCAACCTTGATTACCAAACGCTAGTCATTGCTGGGATCACCAAGCGTAACGCACGTGCTCGAAGCGGTCGTACTAAATGCACTTAACTATGGGAGAAGGGTTGAGAGAGATTAATTAAGTAATAAAGCATTTAAATGAAAAATAGTAAATAACAATAAATAAAGTCCTAATTAGCCCACTGCAAGGTTTATCCAAGAAGTTCATCTTTATTTCCATACACAAACTTGTGTTCAAGTACAATATTTGCTCGAATAAAGATCCGTTCACTTTGGAGTTCCTACTACAGGCACATGGATATTATTCTATCTCTGGAGAGGTAAAACTACCAAATTTTTGCTACAGTCTAGGCCTAGAATGATAAATAAGGAAGAGCCACCTCTTATTATAGACTTGGCGGCACACAACGATATCATGTACGTGATATCGCGGGGGACAACGCGATATCGCGTATGCGATATCACGGGGGATGCGATGTCATGGCGGATGCAATATCGCGTATGTGATATCACGGCCCATGCAATATCATATCCCATCATACCCCCATGACTGAATGAAAACTCATCCTTGAGTTCCTTACAATAATATTGGGAAGGTATGGGATTATTAACTCAAATGGAACTAATGGTGAATGGGATGACATGTGAACAGATCATCATTACAAGACAAGACAAAACTGGTGTTCATGACAACAAGAGTGAACACCTTATACATTTGACATCAGGCCTCATGATGAGACGCAACATGCACAGTGTCGCGATATCGCATCCCATGCGATATCGTGTACGCGATATCGCGTCTTTCCCTGTGATATCGCGTACACGATATCGCGGTCCACCGTCATATCTATAAATAAGAGGCGGCACTCCCCTTATTTTCCAATCCTGGCTAGAAGTAGCAAAGCTCTGGTAGATTGATCACTCCAGAGTTAGAATTTTTCCCATGTGCCCACAGTAGGAGTCCTAGAGTGAACGGCTCTTTATTCGAGTAGCTTGTAACCTGAACCCAAGTTGTGTACGGCAATAAAGATGAACTTGATTGGATAAACCTTGCAGTACATGGTTTTATTGTTTTTTATTTACTGCTTTCCTAGTGCGCACAAGTACGACTTGATTACAAGCGTCTACGGACATGTACGACTAGTCAAGGAATCGGCTTCTTGTCGCAACGCATGAGTATGACTTGACTATGAGCATTGGCTGCTTGGTAACCCAGTAGCATATTCCAGGATTCTACGCTTGGTAATCCCAGTGGTAGTCCAATGTGTACGGCTAGTCAAGGAATCGGCTACTCATTGCTAGGCTAGAACGTGTGATAAGTACGACTTAGTTACAAGCACCCACAGGTGTGTACGGCTAGCTAAGGAATTAGCTGCTTATCACACTTAAGCTAAATAGGTGCCTCAGTACGACCACTTCGAGCACTTGCGTTACGTGTGGTGATCCCAGTAACGATTAGCATTTGGTAAGCCACAGTTGCATAGTTCATGGTGTGTCCGGTAAGTGGGCACGGATGCTGACGCTAGTTAATTTAGACTTAGGACATTAGTTAGAGTTAGCTTAGTTTCTCAACCCCTCCTCCCATAGCTTAGGCGATAAAACTGAAAATACCAAAAAAATCACATACCTCAGACTTGCTTAACCATACACCGTGACACTTACAAGCAAGCCTGGGAAGACAATGAACGATTAACCCCAAGTGTTTCTTGTGGTATTAAGGCATTTAGTCTACGGAGTTCGACCGGATCGTGCGTGCACGCTCGTATTCGTATGGTTGAGTGTAGGGGTACCTCGCCACTCATCATTGGCGCCGTTGCCGGGGACTAAGTGTTTTTTCGCTAATTGAACATAAGGGATATCACTCACATCATTGTGAGCCTAAAACGAACCTTAGGGTTAATCAGTTAATCAAGAACATTAAATAACGGTAAATAGCACACCATTAGAAATGGCTTCTTCTCAGGCAATCAACTCACCTAAGGACAATACAGGAGAAAGTCAGAATCATACGCATAACCGAAATCAACCATGTCCTCAACAATCCAAAGTCACATATACTCATCCTGATGAGTATGTGCCGGATTTTACATTTGTTTTCCATCAAGATGAGCAACTGCGGTGGAGAGACATGCAAGGGAACATCGTGTTACCCCCAGATCGCTCTGCTCCCAACATGCTTTTTCGTGCCTTGGTACGAATTGGCATGCATGAGCTGTTCACAGAATACGTTTTGGATGATCATGATACAAGGGATTATCATCCCACAAATGCCCAACGTATTCGGGACGAAAGGCAGGAGAGCCAACATTCACTATTGAAGGGCAAGGTTTCCCACATCATTAGTGAAATAGGAGCCGAGGAACCCCTCACGATGGGTTTCTTAGAAAATGATGTTCCTCCTCCTCACTCTAGTGAAGAGGTTAGGCATCAGGGCCTTAGATCAACGATACATATTCTAGGCTCTGATCCCCGTGAGCACCAGTTTTTCA